>JAUCBJ010004954.1:5000-63874 GCA_032718475.1 Nemertoderma westbladi | reverse complement strand
AACAGGAAGTTTGTGTTTTAAAAGTAATATATTTTTAGGTGTGGAGGCAACCCAATATGTAAAAATTATTAAAACTTACCTTATGCCGATAGTATTGATACTGAAATATTAATTTATAAGGTCGACACCTCAAATAAATTATTTAGCTAATTATTCTACCTAAAGAATATGATTCAATACTCCAGGCAATCATTTTGCGAGATAAATAATAAGCAAGCTGACTTATTAGTCACTTTACACTAATAGTAGTGCCTGCCTTGCCTATGTCCTATAGATATAATTACCCGTTGTCAAGTAGTGATGAGATGATTGGACTGGTTCCAACTAATAGGCAATAGCTAGTATGCCAAGGAATGAGGGAGGTATAGGCTGGCTTATTAGCCAGCCACTTTACACTAGTAGTGCCTGCCTTGCCTATGTCCTATAGATGTAATTACCCGTTGCCTGGTAGTGATGAGATAATATATTGGACTGGTTCCAACTAATAGGCAATAGCTAGTATGCCAAGGAATGAGGGAGGTATAGAGTGGCGAGGGCATTCGATTTCTTTCATTCTTTTTCATTCTTTCATTCATTTCTTTCATGCATTCATTTGACGATTTCTTAAAGCAAATTACTTCAACTAATTAAAAACTATAATGGAATGGGGTTAAATAATTATTTATAATTAAATATAATAAAATAAATAATTAATCTCCATTAAAAGACAGGCTTGAAAATGCTGTTTTTACCCTAATCAACTTACTACTACTAGGATCGGCATGCTGCATTGCAGCTGCATTTTTAAGAATGCTGTGCCGGCTTGTCGACAAAATTGCACCGCCATAACTCCCTATCACCCATGACATTTGCTAGATCATCCGCATCTTCAAGGCCAGTGTCCTTTAAGATGCGTCTCAAGAAAGTCATGGGCTGTCCACCATGCTTATTCACTCCATGAGGCTGCCAAAGTACAAGATTATGCACTGGCTGGTCCTCACGGCGAAAGCAATGTCCTGCAAAGCGGAGGCGATTTTGTTCTAGTGTCAAGCTTGGGGGAACCAGTGAGACACCTCCAATGTTATATAGTGTCTGGTTGGAGATGTGTGCATTGTACTTGACACAATGAACCCGGCGTAGCATTCTTGTGAATGTGCCATCCAGAGATTTGGTGTCCTCAGCAGTTAGAGCCCAGCATGGACTCCCGTAGAGGAGTACTGGAACTACTGCTGCTCTAAATAATCGGACCTTAAGTTTCCGATTAATTCTCGGTGACTTCCAAATCCTGGAGAGCCTATTCAAGGCTGCCCATGCCTTTCCCTTACGTATTCGACATGTACATGTCAATGTACAATACATGTGTACCAAGTTTGGATAGAAAGCTCGCTTTCTTCGTGTCGCTCGCCCCACAACAGATAAGCCGAGAAGTCAGACCCATAATGTTCTATTGTTGGTAGATTATGTAGCGCTGATCCTGACATGTCAGTGAGGCCGAAATTATTTACCTTTAAATTATTTATTATTAAAGTTTCTGTTGGCCTACTACTCTACTACTACTTTAATTAATTTAAATGACTAATTAATTTTGAAAGTTGATTTTTATTTCATAACTATTGCTATTGCAGTCACGAACTATTAATTACTGTGTACTATGTGTTGTCAGCGCCTTAGAGTACGTATATGATGTAAATTTGGCGCTATATAAATAAATAATATATATTATTATTATTATTATTATTACTTACTACTACTACTACAGTACTACTACTGTAGGTCGAGCGAGCTCGGATAGTGGAAATGAGATCCTTCCAGGCTTCCCGATTCTCCATAGTTGTCGCAATTTCGTTTCTCCCAAGTTCAGTATCCCTTTCAAGTTTGTCTATATACATTATGATAGCAGGTCGTCCACGACTATACGCTTTCCTTGTATTGGTTGCCAGAAAAGTAGATCTGGTATGACCTCGTCTTTACTTCTCCAGCAGTGCCCACTGAATCTTAATCTGCGTTCACGGAGGGTGGTTGATACAGGTGGTATTGTACCATAAAGCTCGGCGTTTGTCATGTGTTGTCTCCAGCTGATGTTTAGGGCTGCCGTAGTCTTGTGTAGCAACCATAAATTCGTTGTTCAAGTTTTATTTTATTTTATTTTTATTTAAAACACTCAGTTTAATTTTAAAGAATAAAATATAAACAGGGGGAACACCACCTAGGTACAAATACCTAATTAGAAGTTATAATTAGATATATAAAATTACACTTACAGGTGGATAAAATACACATTTAAGTAGAAGGGCAAAGGCAACAGATAGAGGGATAAACGCTAAAATACAAACAACAACAATAAAACTACAAGAATGACCAACGAAATAAAACCAAGTAAACAGAGATTATATCATCAAGTAAAAAAAACATAATTTGTTTCGAAAGCCATTGATCCTTTTTATAAAAATGACAAAAATATTAAAAACTATTTGGTAGATTAAATATAAATAAAAACAAATAAAAAATATATGTGGTTAATTTAAAAATCTGTTAAAATGACAATATGGCAATAGATCAACATCTTTCAATTTATCAGTAAAAATATTTACATTTGCAGAATTGACAATTTCTTCGGGTAAGGAATTCCAAATATCTACAGTTCTGTTTGAAAAAGAGTTTTTTACAATTTGTAGACGGCAAAACGATTTGAAAAGCTTACGGTTATGGCCTCTATTTCTAATATTGGTACTTAAAGTGAAAAAGTCATTAAAATTTAGATCAACATCATTATGAAAAATACTATACACCATTTTTAAATCATAAATATGCCTACGTACTTCTAGAGGTTGTAGCTTAAGAAAATTAATTCTCTCCATGTAACTACGGCTGCCGAGGTTACAGCGCTTAAAAAGACGCCGGGTGAAGTAACGCTGAACCCGTTCGATTAAATCAATACTACCTAACGTAAATGGAGAGCAAACGGCAGTACAATATTCTAGTAATGGTCTGGCATATGACTTATACGCTGTACAAATGGCTTTCAGGTTACCGGTATAAAAACACTTAAATAAAATATTCACTACTCTATACGCCTTCTTTACTTGTTCACGGTAGTGAAGATCAAATTTCAAATCGTGATTCACAATTACACCAAGATCTCTACAAAAGTCATCATTTTTTATAAGGTTACCATTAAGAAAGTATTGCACAGGTGACACCTTTATACAAGTTGTAGATAAATGAACTACTGAACATTTGTGTGCAGCTATCTTGACCTGCCACTCATTTGCCCAAGTCTCTAGTGATTTGAGAGCTTCTGCCAATGAATGGATGTCTGATGATTTGCTGTACAACTTGAGATCGTCAGCGAATAAATTACAACAGGTGCCGGTACCTATAATATCAGGTAAATCATTAACATAGAGTAAAAATAATAATGGCCCTAAAACGCTTCCTTGAATTGTACCTGATATAACTTTGCTTACGACAGAAATAGTATTACCAACCAAGACTTGTTGGGTACGATTACATAGAAAAGCACCAATCCACAATAACAAGTGACCCGAGATACCGTAGCTAGCAAGTTTAGCCAAAAGTTTACAGTGAACGACAGAATCAAACGCCTTGGCGAAATCTATGTATATAACGTCTATAGAGCTGCGACTGTCAAGCAGCTTAAACCATTTATTAGTACTGTCAAGCAATTGAGTACAAGTACTGCGACGTTTCATAAATCCATGTTGCGACTTACTAATAATATTATGCAACCTTAGGTACAATAATACATCATTTTTGATACATAACTCCATTATTTTACATGTTACACATGTAAGCGAAATGGGGCGGTAGTTATACGGATTAGTGTGGCTGCCCTTCTTAAAGAGGGGGATAATGTTAGCAGTGAGCCATATAGAGGGTAAAGCGTGAGATTCAAATGATACTTTAAATAAAATAGACAACGGAACAGATAAACATTTAGGTAGTTTCGCAAAAATAAAACTGGGAAAACCATCTGGAGTTTTTCCACATTTAGCCTTAATATTCTTAAGTACAGAATAAACAGCACCAGGGGAAAAATCTACAGTGGAAATGTGTACACCATTAGCTACTCTACGGTTAAAAATAGGCATTGATTCATTATCCTTTGTAAAATTCTCAGAAAAAACTTCAGAAAATATATGTGCTTTAGTAGTGTCATCAATTATTACTTTGCCATTCATTTTAAACGCAGATATACCCGATCTGACTTATCAGTGATTTAGTCAGTGTCCAGGTCTCACCCCCGTATAAAAATACACTTTCCACTAAAACAGTGTTACTGTATATTAATGTGTATTTAAATAATTTATTAATTTTAATTGGTTTGCGTTTTATTATGTTCATGTTTTATTATGCTATAAAGTTTTCGCTTCATTGGCATTAATTACAGTTATATTTTCAGACTAATCAGCTGTGATTTGCCTCAACTTCCCCTTGGAGAGGTATGCATTTTTATTTAGTCCAAAGTCACCCATCTGTGAAATTGGTACAATAAGACAAATTGTACCAAAATGTACAACAATCTACACACTTTGACGCATAAGGATTGCGCCCACCATCTAGGAGTGCCACATTAATCAATAACGGAATCAGAGAGATGGAATCTCTGGTCGATGTGGTAGTGGTAATAATGTTGGCGAGTATTAAATAGTTGATGCTCATATACAATAGTTAACTATAATTGTAACTATTGGGCCATATGGTGAGTTTAATGGGATTGGCTAGAAAATAAGAATAGTTAGTTGCGGTGCATTATGAGTGTGGTGTGGCAGTCAGCTAATTCATTAAAGTTAATGTAGGGATTAGATGTGGGCTGGTTTTCCATCAACCATGCGCGGCCTGCCTCAAATTCGAAATAAAAATATTGGTCTTTGGAGTTTAGTCGTGATCTCGAAGAAAAGACGATGCCATATAATTAACATTTCTTTATTTAATAATAATTATTATTTTAATTTTAAATTACTGATCGCGTCTTTTAATATTCAGTACACATTACAGTACAGAATCTTATTTAATGGATTAATATAGTGTGCTTGACAGTACAGTAGTAAAGGTAGTCTTTCAAACAGAACCCAAACACGTTCGTGGGGTCTCTGCGCAGGGCGAAGTAAGCTAACAAGAGGCAAATCAATCACCTGATCTAGCTGAACTCTTAGTCGAACAACTAACTACTCCTCCGGGACACGGCTTTCATTAGCCACACAATGGCAGATCTCATTAATACCTGCTTCCGACTCGGAACGGTTCCGGACAACTTTGGAAAAACTAGAATAAAAAGTTTATACAAAGGGAAAGGAAGGGACCAACCCTATCACCATCTTACAGACCAATAGCTACAATAAGTATCTTAGCTAAGGTCTTTGAATCCCTGATCCTGAGGGAGTACCTGATCAAAGCCCAGAGATTCCATCCAATGCAGACCAGACCGCCTACCAACGAAAAGTTCGAGTAGACACAGTATTACTTACTGGAAGCACTCGATCGATGACCACAGGCAGAAAGGGCTCACTTCAATCTTCTGCAAATTAGACGTAAATGCCGATTACGTCAATGACGAATTCCAGACTTTTTTTCAGAAGCTGAAGGAAGTCCTAAGCCGAAGAATTTGCCTAGCCTTCGCTGCTTAAAACAGGACATTCAAAATCTTCATGTCCTTCAATAACCTAATTAATCCTGTTTGCGTCGCTCTCCTGAAGGGTGTTAAGCAAGGCTTGCAATGGTTAGGCAAGCGCTGGTGCTTGGAAATAATAAGTATTGCTGATGATATCATGCTTGAGCGAGTATAATCATTGCTTAGAGCTGATGTGGTAGAGTTACAAAATATTGGCCTCACCATAGAACCCAAGAAGGCAGAATGGTCCTAAGTTACAGCAGAAAATTGTTGCACCGCTGCATGCATGCATACCTACTTTTCTCATAAATAAAAAAATACACTACTTGTACAAAATACCGTTTGTTGGTGGGCCATCAGTCTGAGCTGATATAGGCCTAAACTGTATAATGGTAAAGTTGGCAGTCCCAGGCGTTATTATTAGGCGGAAAGCGGTGTGTTTGCAGCACTTTAGTTCCAGACAAAGACTGTACGGTGATTATGATTGCGTTAGATATTAATATATATGCCTAATACAGTAGTATCGACTAATTATATCTCGGTACCGTTTGTTTGGTTTGTTTGTCCTACTATAACGACCAATATTTTGATTTCAACGCCGTATATTGATTGATACCGTTCTATTTGTATAGTGTACTGTATGTAGTAGGCCTTTATAATGAATTATTTTCGTTACACATTTAACCTTTTGAACCACTACATTTATTTTGACAATGTATTTTGTAGAATCGACTATATCAATGATTTTTATTGTTAATTAATTTATATAAATATTTGGATACAGAGGAGAATGGGCCGCCGCGAAACCTGGGATAAGAAAGTAGAATTTGTGTTAGCCTGTATAGGTTACGCGGTGGGATTGGGTAATGTCTGGAGATTCCCTTATCTTTGCTTCCAAAGCGGAGGAGGTTAGTCCATGCCTACTGGTAGGCTACAGGTAGGTACACTATAGACATACAGTACACGTCCGTGGGGCCTTCGCGCAGCACGATGCTCAGTTATCAGATACAAATTTAAATTGAGCAATTCTATCCCAAAATCGGTACTTAAGAAATTTAAATATATAATTTAGAAATTTAACCAAACCGCCAATAAGAATAAATCAAAGAAGAGAGGAAAGTTCCCCCCTCGCTTCTACCGCCCTCTTAATCTGCACCACCCCAACCCAAAGGAGTAGCCTACAGTGGAATAGAGGATTAATGAAAGGCAGAGGTAATGTATTAACAGGAAATTTGTGTTTTAAAAGTAAATTAAGTAAAATATTTTAAGGCGTGGAGGCAACCCAATTTGTAAAAATTATTAAAACTTACCTTATGGCGATAGTATTGATTCTAAAATATTAATTTATCATGTCTACACCTCAACAAAATTATTTAGCTAATTATTCTAAAGAATCGCGATTAAATAATCCCAGGCAATCATTTTGCGAGATAAAACAAGTTGGTTGGCTTATTAGTATGGCACCTTACACTACTGTAGTAGTGCCTGCCTATGCCCTATAGATCTAATTAATTACCCGTTGTCAAGTAGTGGTGAGATAATTGGACTGGTTCAAACATAATAGGCAATAGCTAGTATGCCAAGGAATGAGGGCGCTAGCTGGAAGTATAGAGTGACGATTTTCATAACTTAATTACGTTTAGATCAATTAAAAACACATTTCTTAAAGCAAATCACTTGAACTAATTAAAAACTATAATGGAATGGGGTATGGGGATTACAGCTGTATAATTTTGAAGTATAATTATTTAAATCTTATACTAGAAAATAATTAATATCCTTTAAGAGGCAGGTTGAAATTGCTGACTTAATTAACTTAATTAACTAATTAACTGCTATTATCTTAGCTTCTCAAAGGCCACGCCACACGTAAATTCAACTTGGAAAATTTCTAAACTTTTGCCAAACAACATGTGTACCAAGTTTGGATAGATTTCATCGAGATTTGGCTGAGTTATTAACGTTTAAAATTGAACACAACAGATCGATAGAACAACAGATCGACAGATCGACAGAACGATAGAACAACAGACACACCGATTGAGTTAGTGATACCCGTATGCTAAGTTCGCGTACTTTCGTGGCTCGCCCCACAACAGACACACCGATTGAGTTAGTGGTACCCGTATGCTAAGCTCGCTTAATTTCGTGGCTCGCCCCACAACAGACACACCGATTGAGTTGGTGGTACCCGTATGATAAGCTCGCTTACTTTCGTGGCTCGCCCCACAACAGACACACCGATTGAGTTAGTGGTACCCATATGCTAAGCTCGCTTAATTTCGTGGCTCGCTCCACAGTAGGAGAACAAATCAAAATTGGTATTGGAACCCCCCTCAGATATTGTACTGTAGGTGTTTGAAAGTAATAATAATAATTCTGACTCAAAAAGTTTATGAACGTGAAGAAATTCGAAATAATACAGTAGCACAACTATTCTTATACTGCTTTTTCATGACAATAAACCACGGACAATAAACATATTTTTCGCGTAAAAAGAATAAAGTTCGGAGATAATAATATAGTAAATATGATATTATAAGTAATTACAAATATATTTCGACGGTAATAGCCGTCATTATCAATGCATATAATCCTATACAGAAGTTGGAAGTAAGTGACCTAATTATTAATAATGGAAATTGCATATTAAATAGTGAAATGGCACAAAATCGCACAGACCACACGACAAGACTGCTACTGCTACATACTACTGTACTACAATAACAGTACTAAGTCCTACATACATACGAAGCTACCCCCCCCCCCCCCCCCCCCCCCTTCGTATGTATGTAGGACTTAGTACTGTGGGGCGAGCCACGAAGTGAGTGAGCCTTAGCGTAGTGGTACCATTAATCAACCTGTCGTTCTGTCGTTCTGTCGTTCTGTCGTTCTGTCGTTCTGTCGTGTTCAATTTTAAACGTTAATAACTCGGCCAATCTTTGATGAAATCTATCCAAACTTGGTACACATGTTGTTTGGCAAAAGTTTAGAAATTTTCCAAGTAGAATTTCCGTGTGGCCTTCGAGAAGCTAAGATAATAGCAGTTAATTAGTTAATTAAGTTGATTACGGTGAAAACACCATTTTCAACCTGCCTTTTAAAGGAAATTAATTGTTTTACAGTATAAGATTTAAATAATTATAATTAAAAATTATACAGATGTAATCCACATACGCCATTCTATTATAGTTTTTAATTAGTTCAAGTGATTTGCTTTAATAATTGTGTCTTTAATTGATCTAAAGTAATTAAAACGGCATAAAAAATTGATTCTATTAAATACTGATCATTTATTGGCCAACTTGCAAGTTGGCTGGTACATAGATGGGGGATGTGTGTGTAAGGGAGCCAGTTGCTGGGAATGCCAGTGGAGGGGGGTTGTATGTAACTAGCCACACGGCTGCCAGCTAGACCTAACGAGATTGAAACCTGCATTCCCTACCTCCTATTACACTATAGAGTCTGTGTTCTTTAGTCTCAGGTAATAGACAGATCTCATTTAATGATTGTCAGTCAATAAGATTACCACTGCGCAGAAGGCTTATATCCAAAATTGTTTATTTCTCAAAATATTATGCTTATTATTTTTTGATGGGATTTCTGTGTATTTTAATTGTCTAAGTTTTCAGAGGCATTAACAGTATATTAAATAAATTATTTGAATATCATTCATTACTGCATCGACTGTATTTAGTACTGCGTAGATTATATTCCTATAAACCACCTGGCTTCGCATATTGAACGTGCGATTGGAAATAAGTTCGTGCTACCTTCCGTGGGTGGTAGATGTCGCGGTTATGTATTGGTGGGTGGGAAGGGTGGGGGGGGGGGGGGTGGTGGGGTGGGGTGGGGGTGCAGATTTAAAGGGCTGAACACGTACTGTCCCTCTTTTTTTGATTGATTGGCGGTGTGGTTAAATTTCTAAATTTTACTAATTTATAAAGTTAAATACTGATTTTGTGATACAGTCGCTCGATATTAATTTGTATCTCATAACTGGGCCTCGTGCTGCGCGAAGGCCCCACGAACGTGTTATTGTGTAGTACAGTAGTATGTAGCAGTCTTGTCGTGTGGTCTGTGCGATTTTGTACTATTTCACAGTTTCACATTTTATTTAACAGACAGAAATATAATAAATAAGCTTCAATATGTTCAGAACTGTTCTGCTAGATTGCTCTGTAATGTCAGAAATTATGACCTCATTTCTCCAGTCTTGAAACAACTCCATTGGCTACCAGTTCATAGACGAATTGACTACAAGCTGTTTTTACCTTTAAATGCCAACATGAAACGGCTCCGGATTACTTGTCTGAAATACTTTCACTTTATCATCTAACATGTAATCTGCGCTCCGCCAACATGCTGCTGTTGGCAGTACCTAACTATAACACTAAAACTTATGGTCGCCGTTCCTCTGCTGTAACTGCCCCGTGTCAGTGTGGAATGCGTTACCCTGTTCGATTAGAAACTCCTCCAACCTTGACACCGTTAAGAGTAACCTGAAGAGTTTTTAGTCCCCGAGTATGGTGATTGAGTTTACTATTGCCGGTGTTTAACTATTTTCAACTCTACTTAATTAATTAACATTACATTGTATATTTGTAATTTTTAGAACTTTCACTTATATCCTAGTTTGTAAGCCTAAAGCCTATCATTGTATAAACGGTTTATAAATACAATTATTATTATTATCATGGATTCGGATCCGGGAATCAGCATTGTACATATCTTTACGTATCCTTCGGATACGTAAGGGCAGCATTGTCTGGGTGTGGGCAGCATTGAATAGTCTGTCCAGGATTTGGAAGTCCCATAGAATAAAACGGAATCTTAAGGTCCGATTATTTAGAGCAGCAGTAGTTCCAGTACTCCTCTATGGGAGTCCATGCTGGGCTCTAACTGCTGAGGACACTAAATCTCTGGATGGCACTTTCACAAGAATGCTGCGCCGGGTTCATTTTGTAAAGTACAATGATTACATCTCCTATCAGACTCTGTACAACATTGGATGTTTTTATTAGTCTCCCCAATCTAAACATTAAGCCGCCTCCGCTTTTCAGGACATTGCTTTCGCCGTGAGGACCAGCCAGTGCATAATCTTGTGATTTGGATTGCTTATGGAGTGGATACGCATGGTGGACAGCCCGTGACTTTCTTGAGACGCATCTTAAAGGACATTGGCCTTGAAGATGCGGATGATCTAGCAAATGTTATGGGTGATAGGGAGTTGTGGCGGCGCAATTTTAACGATAAGCCGGCACATTGAATATATGTGATATATATAATGCAGCTGCAATGCAGCATGTCGATAGTTGTAGTAGTAGTAGTAGTATAAGTATAATCTCATTGCCGGACTTTGTCCCGTTTGGGTCTCCAAACAATTTTAAAAATGTATTTGTTCCTAGGAACAAAGAGAAATGCCGATATAATTATTTATCTCTTTTGTTCGGATATTCGGAAAATGTTCTGCTTAGATCCTTACTTGTAATTATTATGTTAATTGTTTACTTCTCCAGGTGCTTGTACTCTGCGGTTTAATTGTTTACTTCTCCAGGTGCTTGTACTCTGCGGTTTAATTGTTTACTTCTCCAGGTGCTTTCCTCGTACCCTATTTTATAATGCTTGTACTCTGTGGTTTAATTGTTTACTTCTCCAGGTTCTTTCCTCGTACCCTATTTTATAATGCTTGTACTCTGCGGTTTAATTGTTTACTTCTCCAGGTGCTTTCCTCGTACCCTATTTTATAATGCTTGTACTCTGCGGTTTAATTGTTTACTTCTCCAGGTGCTTTCCATGTACCCTATTTTATAATGCTTGTACTCTGCGGTTTAATTGTTTACTTCTCCAGGTGCTTTCCTCGTACCCTATTTTATAATGCTTGTACTCTGTGGTTTAATTGTTTACTTCTCCAGGTGCTTTCCTCGTACCCTATTTTATACTGCTTGTACTCTGTGGTTTAATTGTTTACTTCTCCAGGTGCTTTCCTCGTACCCTATTTTATAATGCTTGTACTCTGTGGTTTAATTGTTTACTTCTCCAGGTGCTTTCCTCGTACCCTATTTTATAATACTTGTACTCTGTGGTTTAATTGTTTACTTCTCCAGGTGCTTTCCTCGTACCCTATTTTATAATGCTTGTACTCTGCGGTTTAATTGTTTACTTCTCCAGGTGCTTTCCTCGTACCCTATTTTATAATGCTTGTACTCTGTGGTTTAATTGTTTACTTCTCCAGGTGCTTTCCTCGTACCCTATTTTATAATGCTTGTACTCTGTGGTTTAATTGTTTACTTCTCCAGGTGCTTTCCTCGTACCCTATTTTATACTGCTTGTACTCTGTGGTTTAATTGTTTACTTCTCCAGGTGCTTGTACTCTGTGGTTTAATTGTTTACTTCTCCAGGTGCTTTCCTCGTACCCTATTTTATACTGCTTGTACTCTGTGGTTTAATTGTTTACTTCTCCAGGTTCTTTCCTCGTACCCTATTTTATAATGCTTGTACTCTGTGGTTTAATTGTTTACTTCTCCAGGTGCTTTCCATGTACCCTATTTTATAATGCTTGTACTCTGCGGTTTAATTGTTTACTTCTCCAGGTGCTTGTACTCTGCGGTTTAATTGTTTACTTCTCCAGGTGCTTTCCTCGTACCCTATTTTATAATGCTTGTACTCTGCGGTTTAATTGTTTACTTCTCCAGGTGCTTTCTTCGTACCCTATTTTATAATGCTTGTACTCTGCGGTTTAATTGTTTACTTCTCCAGGTGCTTTCCTCGTACCCTATTTTATAATGCTTGTACTCTGCGGTTTAATTGTTTACTTATCCAGGTGCTTGTACTCTGCGGTTTAATTGTTTACTTCTCCAGGTGCTTTCCTCGTACCCTATTTTATAATGATTGTACTCTGTGGTTTAATTGTTTACTTCTCCAGGTGCTTTCCTCGTACCCTATTTTATAATGCTTGTACTCTGTGGTTTAATTGTTTACTTCTCCAGGTGCTTTCCATGTACCCTATTTTATAATGCTTGTACTCTGTGGTTTAATTGTTTACTTCTCCAGGTGCTTTCCTCGTACCCTATTTTATACTGCTTGTACTCTGTGGTTTAATTGTTTACTTCTCCAGGTTCTTTCCTCGTACCCTATTTTATAATGCTTGTACTCTGTGGTTTAATTGTTTACTTCTCCAGGTGCTTTCCATGTACCCTATTTTATAATGCCTGTACTCTGCGGTTTAATTGTTTACTTCTCCAGGTGCTTGTACTCTGCGGTTTAATTGTTTACTTCTCCAGGTGCTTTCCTCGTACCCTATTTTATAATGCTTGTACTCTGCGGTTTAATTGTTTACTTCTCCAGGTGCTTTCTTCGTACCCTATTTTATAATGCTTGTACTCTGCGGTTTAATTGTTTACTTCTCCAGGTGCTTTCCTCGTACCCTATTTTATAATGCTTGTTCTCTGCGGTTTAATTGTTTACTTCTCCAGGTGCTTGTACTCTGTGGTTTAATTGTTTACTTCTCCAGGTGCTTGTACTCTGTGGTTTAATTGTTTACTTCTCCAGGTGCTTTCCATGTACCCTATTTTATAATGCTTGTACTCTGCGGTTTAATTGTTTACTTATCCAGGTGCTTTCCTCGTACCCTATTTTATAATGATTGTACTCTGTGGTTTAATTGTTTACTTCTCTAGGTGCTTTCCTCGTACCCTATTTTATAATGCTTGTACTCTGTGGTTTAATTGTTTACTTCTCCAGGTGCTTTCCATGTACCCTATTTTATAATGCTTGTACTCTGTGGTTTAATTGTTTACTTCTCCAGGTGCTTTCCTCGTACCCTATTTTATAATGCTTGTACTCTGTGGTTTAATTGTTTACTTCTCCAGGTGCTTTCCATGTACCCTATTTTATAATGCTTGTACTCTGCGGTTTAATTGTTTACTTATCCAGGTGCTTTCCTCGTACCCTATTTTATAATGCTTGTACTCTGTGGTTTAATTGTTTACTTCTCCAGGTGCTTTCCATGTACCCTATTTTATAATGCTTGTACTCTGTGGTTTAATTGTTTACTTCTCCAGGTGCTTTCCATGTACCCTATTTTATAATGCTTGTACTCTGCGGTTTAATTGTTTACTTCTCCAGGTGCTTTCCTCGTACCCTATTTTATAATGCTTGTACTCTGTGGTTTAATTGTTTACTTCTCCAGGTGCTTTCCATGTACCCTATTTTATAATGCTTGTACTCTGTGGTTTAATTGTTTACTTCTCCAGGTGCTTTCCATGTACCCTATTTTATAATGCTTGTACTCTGTGGTTTAATTGTTTACTTCTCCAGGTGCTTTCCATGTACCCTATTTTATAATGCTTGTACTCTGTGGTTTAATTGTTTACTTCTCCAGGTGCTTTCCATGTACCCTATTTTATAATGCTTGTACTCTGTGGTTTAATTGTTTACTTCTCCAGGTGCTTTCCATGTACCCTATTTTATAATGCTTGTACTCTGTGGTTTAATTGTTTACTTCTCCAGGTGCTTTCCATGTACCCTATTTTATAATGCTTGTACTCTGTGGTTTAATTGTTTACTTCTCCAGGTGCTTTCCATGTACCCTATTTTATAATGCTTGTACTCTGTGGTTTAATTGTTTACTTCTCCAGGTGCTTTCCATGTACCCTATTTTATAATGCTTGTACTCTGTGGTTTAATTGTTTACTTCTCCAGGTGCTTTCCATGTACCCTATTTTATAATGCTTGTACTCTGTGGTTTAATTGTTTACTTCTCCAGGTGCTTTCCATGTACCCTATTTTATAATGCTTGTACTCTGCGGTTTAATTGTTTACTTATCCAGGTGCTTTCCTCGTACCCTATTTTATAATGCTTGTACTCTGTGGTTTAATTGTTTACTTCTCCAGGTGCTTTCCATGTACCCTATTTTATAATGCTTGTACCCTGTGGTTTAATTGTTTACTTCTCCAGGTTCTTTCCTCGTACCCTATTTTATAATGCTTGTACTCTGCGGTTTAATTGTTTACTTCTCCAGGTGCTTCCCTCGTACCCTATTTTATAATGATTGTACTCTGCGGTTTAATTGTTTACTTCTCCAGATGCTTTCCCCGTACCCTATTTTATAATGCTTGTACTCTGTGGTTTAATTGTTTACTTCTCCAGGTGCTTTCCTCGTACCCTATTTTATAATGCTTGTACTCTGTGGTTTAATTGTTTACTTCTCCAGGTGCTTTCCTCGTACCCTATTTTATAATGCTTGTACTCTGCGGTTTAATTGTTTACTTATCCAGGTGCTTTCCTCGTACCCTATTTTATAATGATTGTACTCTGTGGTTTAATTGTTTACTTCTCCAGGTGCTTTCATCGTACCCTATTTTATAATGCTTGTACTCTGTGGTTTAATTGTTTACTTCTCCAGGTGCTTTCCTCGTACCCTATTTTATAATGCTTGTACTCTGCGGTTTAATTGTTTACTTCCCCAGGTGCTTTCCTCGTACCCTATTTTATAATGCTTGTACTCTGCGGTTTAATTGTTTACTTCTCCAGGTGCTTTCCTCGTACCCTATTTTATAATGA
Organism: Nemertoderma westbladi; assembly: GCA_032718475.1. NCBI lineage: Eukaryota > Metazoa > Xenacoelomorpha > Nemertodermatida > Nemertodermatidae > Nemertoderma > Nemertoderma westbladi. The sequence goes on along the minus strand of JAUCBJ010004954.1, from coordinate 48,698 downwards.
TTGTACTCTGTGGTTTAATTGTTTACTTCTCCAGGTGCTTTCCATGTACCATATTTTATAATGCTTGTACTCTGTGGTTTAATTGTTTACTTCTCCAGGTGCTTTCCTCGTACCCTATTTTATAATGCTTGTACTCTGTGGTTTAATTGTTTACTTCTCCAGGTGCTTTCCATGTACCCTATTTTATAATGCTTGTACTCTGCGGTTTAATTGTTTACTTATCCAGGTGCTTTCCTCGTACCCTATTTTATAATGCTTGTACTCTGTGGTTTAATTGTTTACTTCTCCAGGTGCTTTCCTCGTACCCTATTTTATAATGCTTGTACTCTGTGGTTTAATTGTTTACTTCTCCAGGTGCTTTCCATGTACCCTATTTTATAATGCTTGTACTCTGTGGTTTAATTGTTTACTTCTCCAGGTGCTTTCCTCGTACCCTATTTTATAATGCTTGTACTCTGTGGTTTAATTGTTTACTTCTCCAGGTGCTTTCCATGTACCCTATTTTATAATGCTTGTACTCTGTGGTTTAATTGTTTACTTCTCCAGGTGCTTTCCATGTACCCTATTTTATAATGCTTGTACTCTGTGGTTTAATTGTTTACTTCTCCAGGTGCTTTCCATGTACCCTATTTTATAATGCTTGTACTCTGTGGTTTAATTGTTTACTTCTCCAGGTGCTTTCCATGTACCCTATTTTATAATGCTTGTACTCTGTGGTTTAATTGTTTACTTCTCCAGGTGCTTTCCTCGTACCCTATTTTATAATGCTTGTACTCTGTGGTTTAATTGTTTACTTCTCCAGGTGCTTTCCATGTACCCTATTTTATAATGCTTGTACTCTGTGGTTTAATTGTTTACTTCTCCAGGTGCTTTCCATGTACCCTATTTTATAATGCTTGTACTCTGTGGTTTAATTGTTTACTTCTCCAGGTGCTTTCCTCGTACCCTATTTTATAATGCTTGTACTCTGTGGTTTAATTGTTTACTTCTCCAGGTGCTTTCCATGTACCCTATTTTATAATGCTTGTACTCTGTGGTTTAATTGTTTACTTCTCCAGGTGCTTTCCTCGTACCCTATTTTATAATGCTTGTACTCTGTGGTTTAATTGTTTACTTCTCCAGGTGCTTTCCATGTACCCTATTTTATAATGCTTGTACTCTGTGGTTTAATTGTTTACTTCTCCAGGTGCTTTCCTCGTACCCTATTTTATAATGCTTGTACTCTGCGGTTTAATTGTTTACTTCTCCAGGTGCTTTCCTCGTACCCTATTTTATAATGCTTGTACTCTGTGGTTTAATTGTTTACTTCTCCAGGTGCTTTCCATGTACCCTATTTTATAATGCTTGTACTCTGTGGTTTAATTGTTTACTTCTCCAGGTGCTTTCCTCGTACCCTATTTTATAATGCTTGTACTCTGTGGTTTAATTGTTTACTTCTCCAGGTGCTTTCCATGTACCCTATTTTATAATGCTTGTACTCTGTGGTTTAATTGTTTACTTCTCCAGGTGCTTTCCTCGTACCCTATTTTATAATGCTTGTACTCTGTGGTTTAATTGTTTACTTCTCCAGGTGCTTTCCATGTACCCTATTTTATAATGCTTGTACTCTGTGGTTTAATTGTTTACTTCTCCAGGTGCTTTCCTCGTACCCTATTTTATAATGCTTGTACTCTGTGGTTTAATTGTTTACTTCTCCAGGTGCTTTCCATGTACCCTATTTTATAATGCTTGTACTCTGTGGTTTAATTGTTTACTTCTCCAGGTGCTTTCCATGTACCCTATTTTATAATGCTTGTACTCTGTGGTTTAATTGTTTACTTCTCCAGGTGCTTTCCATGTACCCTATTTTATAATGCTTGTACTCTGTGGTTTAATTGTTTACTTCTCCAGGTGCTTTCCTCGTACCCTATTTTATAATGCTTGTACTCTGTGGTTTAATTGTTTACTTCTCCAGGTGCTTTCCTCGTACCCTATTTTATAATGCTTGTACTCTGTGGTTTAATTGTTTACTTCTCCAGGTGCTTTCCATGTACCCTATTTTATAATGCTTGTACTCTGTGGTTTAATTGTTTACTTCTCCAGGTGCTTTCCTCGTACCCTATTTTATAATGCTTGTACTCTGTGGTTTAATTGTTTACTTCTCCAGGTGCTTTCCATGTACCCTATTTTATAATGCTTGTACTCTGTGGTTTAATTGTTTACTTCTCCAGGTGCTTTCCATGTACCCTATTTTATAATGCTTGTACTCTGTGGTTTAATTGTTTACTTCTCCAGGTGCTTTCCATGTACCCTATTTTATAATGCTTGTACTCTGTGGTTTAATTGTTTACTTCTCCAGGTGCTTTCCTCGTACCCTATTTTATAATGCTTGTACTCTGTGGTTTAATTGTTTACTTCTCCAGGTGCTTTCCTCGTACCCTATTTTATAATGCTTGTACTCTGTGGTTTAATTGTTTACTTCTCCAGGTGCTTTCCATGTACCCTATTTTATAATGCTTGTACTCTGTGGTTTAATTGTTTACTTCTCCAGGTGCTTTCCTCGTACCCTATTTTATAATGCTTGTACTCTGTGGTTTAATTGTTTACTTCTCCAGGTGCTTTCCATGTACCCTATTTTATAATGCTTGTACTCTGTGGTTTAATTGTTTACTTCTCCAGGTGCTTTCCATGTACCCTATTTTATAATGCTTGTACTCTGTGGTTTAATTGTTTACTTCTCCAGGTGCTTTCCTCGTACCCTATTTTATAATGCTTGTACTCTGTGGTTTAATTGTTTACTTCTCCAGGTGCTTTCCTCGTACCCTATTTTATAATGCTTGTACTCTGTGGTTTAATTGTTTACTTCTCCAGGTGCTTTCCATGTACCCTATTTTATAATGCTTGTACTCTGTGGTTTAATTGTTTACTTCTCCAGGTGCTTTCCTCGTACCCTATTTTATAATGCTTGTACTCTGTGGTTTAATTGTTTACTTCTCCAGGTGCTTTCCTCGTACCCTATTTTATAATGCTTGTACTCTGTGGTTTAATTGTTTACTTCTCCAGGTGCTTTCCTCGTACCCTATTTTATAATGCTTGTACTCTGTGGTTTAATTGTTTACTTCTCCAGGTGCTTTCCTCGTACCCTATTTTATAATGCTTGTACTCTGCGGTTTAATTGTTTACTTCTCCAGGTGCTTTCCTCGTACCCTATTTTATAATGCTTGTACTCTGTGGTTTAATTGTTTACTTCTCCAGGTGCTTTCCTCGTACCCTATTTTATAATGCTTGTACTCTGCGGTTTAATTGTTTACTTCTCCAGGTGCTTTCCTCGTACCCTATTTTATAATGCTTGTACTCTGCGGTTTAATTGTTTACTTCTCCAGGTGCTTTCCTCGTACCCTATTTTATAATGCTTGTACTCTGTGGTTTAATTGTTTACTTCTCCAGGTGCTTTCCTCGTACCCTATTTTATAATGCTTGTACTCTGTGGTTTAATTGTTTACTTCTCCAGGTGCTTTCCATGTACCCTATTTTATAATGCTTGTACTCTGTGGTTTAATTGTTTACTTCTCCAGGTGCTTTCCTCGTACCCTATTTTATAATGCTTGTACTCTGTGGTTTAATTGTTTACTTCTCCAGGTGCTTTCCATGTACCCTATTTTATAATGCTTGTACTCTGCGGTTTAATTGTTTACTTATCCAGGTGCTTTCCTCGTACCCTATTTTATAATGCTTGTACTCTGCGGTTTAATTGTTTACTTCTCCAGGTGCTTTCCTCGTACCCTATTTTATAATGCTTGTACTCTGTGGTTTAATTGTTTACTTCTCCAGGTGCTTTCCATGTACCCTATTTTATAATGCTTGTACTCTGCGGTTTAATTGTTTACTTCTCCAGGTGCTTCCCTCGTACCCTATTTTATAATGATTGTACTCTGCGGTTTAATTGTTTACTTCTCCAGATGCTTTCCCCGTACCCTATTTTATAATGCTTGTACTCTGTGGTTTAATTGTTTACTTCTCCAGGTGCTTTCCTCGTACCCTATTTTATAATGCTTGTACTCTGCGGTTTAATTGTTTACTTCTCCAGGTGCTTTCCTCGTACCCTATTTTATAATGCTTGTACTCTGTGGTTTAATTGTTTACTTCTCCAGGTGCTTTCCTCGTACCCTATTTTATAATGCTTGTACTCTGTGGTTTAATTGTTTACTTCTCCAGGTGCTTTCCTCGTACCCTATTTTATAATGCTTGTACTCTGCGGTTTAATTGTTTACTTCTCCAGGTGCTTTCCTCGTACCCTATTTTATAATGCTTGTACTCTGTGGTTTAATTGTTTACTTCTCCAGGTGCTTTCCTCGTACCCTATTTTATAATGCTTGTACTCTGTGGTTTAATTGTTTACTTCTCCAGGTGCTTTCCTCGTACCCTATTTTATAATGCTTGTACTCTGTGGTTTAATTGTTTACTTCTCCAGGTGCTTGTACTCTGTGGTTTAATTGTTTACTTTTCCAGGTGCTTTCCTCGTACCCTATTTTATAATGCTTGTACTCTGTGGTTTAATTGTTTACTTCTCCAGGTGCTTGTACTCTGTGGTTTAATTGTTTACTTCTCCAGGTGCTTTCCATGTACCCTATTTTATAATGCTTGTACTCTGTGGTTTAATTGTTTACTTCTCCAGGTGCTTTCCTCGTACCCTATTTTATAATGCTTGTACTCTGTGGTTTAATTGTTTACTTATCCAGGTGCTTTCCTCGTACCCTATTTTATAATGCTTGTACTCTGCGGTTTAATTGTTTACTTCTCCAGGTGCTTTCCTCGTACCCTATTTTATAATGATTGTACTCTGCGGTTTAATTGTTTACTTCTCCAGGTGCTTTCCATGTACCCTATTTTATAATGCTTGTACTCTGTGGTTTAATTGTTTACTTCTCCAGGTGCTTTCCATGTACCCTATTTTATAATGCTTGTACTCTGTGGTTTAATTGTTTACTTCTCCAGGTGCTTTCCTCGTACCCTATTTTATAATGATTGTACTCTGTGGTTTAATTGTTTACTTCTCCAGGTGCTTTCCATGTACCCTATTTTATAATGCTTGTACTCTGTGGTTTAATTGTTTACTTCTCCAGGTGCTTTCCTCGTACCCTATTTTATAATGCTTGTACTCTGTGGTTTAATTGTTTACTTCTCCAGGTGCTTTCCTCGTACCCTATTTTATAATGCTTGTACTCTGTGGTTTAATTGTTTACTTCTCCAGGTGCTTTCCATGTACCCTATTTTATAATGCTTGTACTCTGTGGTTTAATTGTTTACTTCTCCAGGTGCTTTCCTCGTACCCTATTTTATAATGATTGTACTCTGCGGTTTAATTGTTTACTTCTCCAGGTGCTTTCCTCGTACCCTATTTTATAATGATTGTACTCTGCGGTTTAATTGTTTACTTCTCCAGGTGCTTTCCATGTACCCTATTTTATAATGCTTGTACTCTGTGGTTTAATTGTTTACTTCTCCAGGTGCTTTCCATGTACCCTATTTTATAATGCTTGTACTCTGTGGTTTAATTGTTTACTTCTCCAGGTGCTTTCCTCGTACCCTATTTTATAATGATTGTACTCTGCGGTTTAATTGTTTACTTCTCCAGGTGCTTTCCATGTACCCTATTTTATAATGCTTGTACTCTGTGGTTTAATTGTTTACTTCTCCAGGTGCTTTCCATGTACCCTATTTTATAATGCTTGTACTCTGTGGTTTAATTGTTTACTTCTCCAGGTGCTTTCCTCGTACCCTATTTTATAATGATTGTACTCTGTGGTTTAATTGTTTACTTCTCCAGGTGCTTTCCATGTACCCTATTTTATAATGCTTGTACTCTGTGGTTTAATTGTTTACTTCTCCAGGTGCTTTCCTCGTACCCTATTTTATAATGCTTGTACTCTGTGGTTTAATTGTTTACTTCTCCAGGTGCTTTCCTCGTACCCTATTTTATAATGCTTGTACTCTGTGGTTTAATTGTTTACTTCTCCAGGTGCTTTCCTCGTACCCTATTTTATAATGCTTGTACTCTGTGGTTTAATTGTTTACTTCTCCAGGTGCTTTCCATGTACCCTATTTTATAATGCTTGTACTCTGTGGTTTAATTGTTTACTTCTCCAGGTGCTTTCCTCGTACCCTATTTTATAATGCTTGTACTCTGTGGTTTAATTGTTTACTTCTCCAAGTGCTTTCCATGTACCCTATTTTATAATGCTTGTACTCTGTGGTTTAATTGTTTACTTCTCCAGGTGCTTTCCTCGTACCCTATTTTATAATGCTTGTACTCTGTGGTTTAATTGTTTACTTCTCCAGGTGCTTTCCATGTACCCTATTTTATAATGCTTGTACTCTGTGGTTTAATTGTTTACTTCTCCAGGTGCTTTCCATGTACCCTATTTTATAATGCTTGTACTCTGTGGTTTAATTGTTTACTTCTCCAGGTGCTTTCCATGTACCCTATTTTATAATGCTTTTACTCTGTGGTTTAATTGTTTACTTCTCCAGGTGCTTTCCTCGTACCCTATTTTATAATGCTTGTACTCTGTGGTTTAATTGTTTACTTCTCCAGGTGCTTTCCTCGTACCCTATTTTATCATGCTTGTACTCTGCGGTATTCCACTACTTTATATGGAGTTATCGATCGGTCAATTGACGCAGCGAGGCCCCGTTGGTGCCATAGGGCAGACTTGCCCATTGCTTAAGGGTAAGTGCGGGAGGAGGGGGGGGGGGGGTAGGTCATACTTTTCCATTGCTTAAGGGTAAGTGCGGGAGGGGGGGGGGGGGGTAGATCATACTTGTCCATTGCTTAAGGGTAAGTGCGGGAGGGGGGGGGGGTAGGTCATACTTCTCCATTGCTTAAGGGTAAGTGCGGGATGGGGTGGGGGGTGGTAGGTCATACTTGTCCATTGCTTAAGGGTAAGTGCGGGAGGGGGGGGGGGGGGGGGGGTAGGTCATACTTGTCTATTGCTTAAGGTTAAGTGCGGGAGGGGGGTAGGTCATACTTGTCTATTGCTTAAGGTTAAGTGCGGGAGGGGGGTAGGTCATACTTGTCTATTGCTTAAGGTTAAGTGCGGGAGGGGGGGGGGGTCATACTTGTCCATTGCTTAAGGGTAAGTGCGGGAGGGGGGGGGGGGTTGGTAGGTCATACTTGTCCATTGCTTAAGGGTAAGTGCGGGAGGGGGGGGGGGGGGGGTGGTAGGTCATACTTGTCCATTGCTTAAAGTTAAGTTGGGGTGGGGGTGAGTATAGGGAAGGCGTGTCCATTACTTAAGGATAATTGGGTGATATAGTGGGCTATTATTTTTATTTACTCTGCTTTTTCACGGTTCTCTCCCAGGTGTTGGTTGGGGAATTACCCTAATATCATTTCTATTCGCGACTTTCTACATAATAATTATCGTGTGGTCCTTGTTCTATTTGTTTTCATCGTTTGCGTCTGAATTGCCCTGGGCAACCTGCGACGCGGACTGGGCATCCAGTAAATGTTTCGCTCCGAGTCAATTAAACGAAACGAATTTGTTACCAAACGACTCTGTCCCTGCAACCGAAGAGTTTTTCAAGTAAGTTTCGTCAAAGTTTCAAACAATATTGATTTAGCCAAGGGTAGGTGTAAAACGCGGATCCGGATCCGGATTCCAAAATTATCAATTAAGACAAAGGAGCAGGTTACAGTGGCACGTTCTTTTAACCAAAACAATAATCTTTATCTTTATCTTTAAAGTTAATAGAACAGGTTATAGTTTTATTTTTGGGAGTTATAAAAATGTAAAAAAAATCGACTTCCGTAGGGACAATGTTAAATGTAGAATCCGGATCCGGATCCGCGTTTTACTCTGACCCTTTAGCCAAACACTTTTTGTAAATAGTATTGAATTAGTGGCGGTTGTTTTTCGATATTTGACAGTTTTATTTTTGATATTATTTTTGTTTAGCAATCGGTTGCTGCGGAGAACGGATAGCATTACGGAGATGGGTACTGTGCAGTGGGAGCTGCTCCTACTGTTGGCTCTCGCTTGGGCTATGAACTACTTTTGTATGTGGAAAGGAATCCATTCAGCTGGAAAGGTGAGGCGGTAATATGATTTATGTTTTTTGTAATTTAACCAATAATTATATTGCCATGATTATTAAAATTAAAAGTATTCGTTTATATTTACCCTATTATATATTTTCGATTACTATATTATATGTCCGCAGAGCAACTCCCATACAGTTTCTCTACTTTACTGTACCCTTCCCATACAGTTTGTCTACTTTACTGTACCCTTCCCATACAGTTTGTCTACTTTACTGTACCCTTCCCATACAGGTTGTCTACTTTACTGTACCCTTCCCATACAGGTTGTCTACTTTACTGTGCCCCTCCCATACAGTTTGTCTACTTTACTGTACCCTTCCCATACAGGTTGTCTACTTTACTGTACCCTTCCCATACAGTTTGTCTACTTTACTGTACCCTTCCCATACAGTTTGTCTACTTTACTGTACCCTTCCCATACAGTTTGTCTACTTTAATGTACCCTTCCCATACAGGTTGTCTACTTTACTGTACCATTCCCATACAGTTTGTCTACTTTACTGTACCCCTCCCATACAGGTTGTCTACTTTACTGTACCCTTCCAATACAGTTTGTCTACTTTACTGTACCCTTCCCATACAGTTTGTCTACTTTACTGTACCCTTCCCATACAGTTTGTCTACTTTACTGTACCCTTCCCATACAGTTTGTCTACTTTACTGTACCCTTCCCATACAGGTTGTCTACTTTACTGTACCCTTCCCATACAGTTTGTCTACTTTACTGTACCCTTCCCATACAGTTTGTCTACTTTACTGTACCCTTCCCATACAGTTTGTCTACTTTACTGTACCCTTCCCATACAGGTTGTCTACTTTACTGTACCCTTCCCATACAGTTTGTCTACTTTACTGTACCCTTCCCATACAGTTTGTCTACTTTAATGTACCCTTCCCATACAGGTTGTCTACTTTACTGTACCCTTCCAATACAGTTTGTCTACTTTACTGTACCCCTCCCATACAGGTTGTCTACTTTACTGTACCCTTCCAATACAGTTTGTCTACTTTACTGTACCCTTCCCATACAGTTTGTCTACTTTACTGTACCCTTCCCATACAGTTTGTCTACTTTACTGTACCCTTCCCATACAGTTTGTCTACTTTACTGTACCCTTCCCATACAGGTTGTCTACTTTACTGTACCCTTCCCATACAGTTTGTCTACTTTACTGTACCCTTCCCATACAGTTTGTCTACTTTAATGTACCCTTCCCATACAGGTTGTCTACTTTACTGTACCCTTCCCATACTGTTTGTCTACTTTACTGTACCCTTCCCATACTGTTTGTCTACTTTACTGTACCCTTCCCATACTGTTTGTCTACTTTACTGTACCCTTCCCATACAGGTTGTCTACTTTACTGTACCCTTCCCATACAGGTTGTCTACTTTACTGTACCCTTCCCATACAGGTTGTCTACTTTACTGTACCCTTCCCATACAGGTTGTCTACTTTATTGTATCCTTCCCATACAGGTTGTCTACTTTATTGTATCCTTCCCATACAGGTTGTCTACTTTACTGTACCCTTCTCATACAGGTTGTCTACTTTATTGTATCCTTCCCATACAGGTTGTCTACTTTACTGTACCCTTCCCATACAGGTTGTCTACTTTACTGTACCCTTCACATACAGGTTGTCTACTTTACTGTACCCTTCCCATACAGTTTGTCTACTTTATTGTACCCTTCCCAAACAGTTTGTCTACTTTACTGTACCCTTCCCATACAGGTTGTCTACTTTACTGTGCCCTTCCCATACGTTCTCCTTATTATTCTACTTATCCGCGGTTGTCTCCTCCCTGGTTCTGGAGATGGAATTATTTGGTTTCTTAAACCCCGTTGGGAATTACTGAAAGACGCGAAGGTTATCTATAGAAAATATTATATTATAATATTATTAAAACAAACAACAATGTAAGATGTTAGGATAACTATTTTGCATGATTATGATTATATAGGAGGGGGGGTGGGGGGGGGGGGGGGTGTGGTGGTTAAATAAAACAAATAGATGCTGATTGCTCTCAAAGAACGCTCAGGTGAACGGCGGAAAATTTGTATTATTTTCAATTGCGGGCAATGTGCGCCACTAACTGAACTTGTTCTATTGACTTTGGTTATTGTTTTGGAAAGAATTACGTGCCACTGTAACCTGCTCTTTTCCCTTAATTTAGAATTTAACATTGGGACGAAATATGAATTCATATCTCGCGGGGGGATAAGGGGGATTGCCCCCCTGTCATAAGTTTACTTAATACTGTAATTACTGTTCTGTAGGTTTGGATACAGGCGACTGCTCAGGTATTCGGCAGTATAGGAATTTCTTATGGCGGGATTATCGCATACGCGAGTTACAATGAAAGATCTGCACCACTACTCAGGTATCTTTGCTATACAATATATCTAACAACGGTGGGCAATCCCGGAGCCGTAAAGATAATAACGTCTTTAAATAATCCGATATTTATTGAAATAATTCCAACATTTCCTTTCCGATTCAATTCGTGTTCATGTATTGTAACTATTTATAATATTAGCTGCCACGAACAACTAGCATCTGTTTCAACTCTAATACGTACCTTGTACCCCAAACTACATGCATTAAAATTGCAATAACTTTTATTAACTATGTTTTATGGCATTTTAAAATTGTGTGCAACCTTTTGCTACGTGGTGTCCATGCCTAGGATTCTATATTTGACATGTTCCAGTGTTTTTAGTGCGATAACTACTCACCAATTTCAATACATTTTACATAAATTTTAAAACAAGTCATTTTTGAAATAGGTATTGAATAAAAGCCACCAACTGAACGCCTCAATAATGGTTGGAAGACGCACTTCGAGAAGTTTCTAAACAATGACATGGTATTTTACCTGATAACTTTGAGTTACATCATGTACGTATCTGAGTCTGTGCTCACAGATTATTGGTGACATTTCCTTTGCTGAAATCAAGACTGCAGCAAAGAGCATCAATGACCAATCGTACCAGTGGAGTAGATATCGTGCCCCCTGAGGTTAAAATCCCTGAGTTTTTGGACCTCATTCACCCCATTATTGTGGACATGTATCAAAAGGGCACCTTGAACCCTTGAACTCTCAACAAAGGAAGTTATCCAAATAACACAGGGCCTACGGAAAGCAGATCATTTAGAAATTTATGTGAAAACGAGGTGATCATTATCGCTAATAATTCACCAACCTCAACCGCAGGACAGTTTATTGAGTTGAATAACCAGCCTACCAGAAGGTTTTACCATTCGTATTCAGACTGACCATAATAACCCATCTTCTCCCTTACAATCCTTACACCGTTCCCAGTGCACTGGCCCCTAGTGTATCAGATATAGTGAAAACTGCATTACAATATGGGATTCCAGAATAAATTATTGGAGCTATAAGATCACTGTACGATGGTTAGTGACATAGATTCATTCGAAGTCTTATGGGGAGTCCTTCAGGGAGATACACGTGTACCATTCTTATAGTACCTTACTGATCTAGACTTTGCTGATGTCTTAGGGTTTATGTGAGAATCACTAGAGGGAGCCCAAAGGCTCCTCTGCTCATTGGTTTTTTGTAAATTCCAAGAAGACCCAAATTATGACAGGGAACCTAGAAAGCCCTCAAGAAATGTTTAATCGTAAGCTGCAGGTTTGGCTTGCTTGAGCACGTGGATGACTTCTACAACTTGGGTCATGGTTCCGGAAGTCAGGTGAAGACCTCAGGATACGTAAGGAGAAGGTATGGGCAATGAATAATCTGTCTAGGATTTGGAGGTCCCATTTGGATTTGGAGTTCGATAATTTGAGGCAGCAGTAGTTCCAGTACTCCTCTATGGGAGTCCATGCTGGGGTCTAACTGCTGAGGACACCAAATCTCTGGATGGCACTTTCACAAGAAATCTGCGCCGGGATCATTGTGTCAAGTACAATGAACACTTCTCCAATCAGACTCTATATGTACAACATTGTATGTGCTTCATTAGTTACAGTAGTTTAGTTTGCTACAGTAGTGTAGTTTGCTACAGTAGTAGTCTAGTTTGCTACAGTAGTCTAGTTTGCTACAGTAATCTAGTTTGCTACAGTAGTAGTCTAATTTGTTACAGTAGTCTAGTTTGCTACAGTAATCTAGTTTGCTACAGTAGCAGTCTAGTTTGCTACAGCAATCTAGTTTGCTACAGTAGTAGTCTAGATTGCTACAGTAGTCTAGTTTGCTACAGTAGTCCAGTTTGCTACAGTAGTAGTCTAATTTGCTACAGTAGTCTAGTTTGCTACAGAAATCGAGTTTGATACAGTAGTCTAGTTTGCTACAGTAGTCTAGTTTGCTACAGTAGTCTAGTTTCCTACATTAGTAGTCTAGTTTGCTACAGTAGTAGTCTAGTTTGCTACAGTAGTAGTCTAGTTTGCTACAGTAATCTAGTTTGCTACAGTAGTAGTCTAGTTTGCTACAGTAGTCTAGTTTGCTACAGTAGTAGTCTAGTTTGATATACTAATCTAGTTTGCTACAGTAGTAGTCTAGTTTGCTACAGTAGTCTAGTTTGCTAAAGTAGTAGTCTAGTTTGCTACAGTAGTCTAGTTTGCTACCATAATCTAGTTTGCTACACTAGTAGTCTAGTTTGCTACACTAGTAGTCTAGTTTGCTACAGTAGTCTAGTTTGCTACAGTAGTCTAGTTTGCTACAGTAGTCTAGTTTGATACAGTAGTCTAGTTTGCTACAGTAGTAGTCTAGTTTGCTACAGTAGTCTAGTTTGATACAGTAGTCTAGTTTGCTACAATAGTAGTCTAGTTTGCTACAGTAGTCTAGTTTGCTAAAGTAGTAGTCTAGTTTGCTACAGTAGTCTAGTTTGCTAAAGTAGTAGTCTAGTTTGCTACAGTAGTCTAGTTTGCTACCATAATCTAGTTTGCTACACTAGTAGTCTAGTTTGCTACACTAGTAGTCTAGTTTGCTACAGTAGTCTAGTTTGCTACAGTAGTCTAGTTTGCTACAGTAGTCTAGTTTGATACAGTAGTCTAGTTTGCTACAGTAGTAGTCTAGTTTGCTACAGTAGTAGTCTAGTTTGCTACAGTAGTCTAGTTTGCTAAAGTAGTAGTCTAGTTTGCTACAGTAGTCTAGTTTGCTACCATAATCTAGTTTGCTACACTAGTAGTCTAGTTTGCTACACTAGTAGTCTAGTTTGCTACAGTAGTCTAGTTTGCTACAGTAGTCTAGTTTGCTACAGTAGTCTAGTTTGATACAGTAGTCTAGTTTGCTACAGTAGTAGTCTAGTTTGCTACAGTAGTCTAGTTTGATACAGTAGTCTAGTTTGCTACAATAGTAGTCTTGTTTGCTACAGTAGTCTAGTTTGCTACAGCAGTAGTCTAGTTTGCTACAGTAGTAGTCTAGTTTGCTATAGTAGTCTAGTTTGCTACCGTAGTAGTCTAGTTTGCTACAGTAGTCTAGTTTGCTACAGTAGTCTAGTATGCTACAGTAGTAGTCTAGTTTGCTACAGTAGTCTAGTTTGCTACAGTAGTAGTCTAGTTTGCTACAGTAGTCTAGTTTGCTACAGTAGTCTACTTTGCTAAAGTAGTCTAGTTTGCTACAGTAGTAGTCTAGTTTGCTACAATAGTCTAGTTTGCTACAGTAGTCTAGTTTGCTACAGTAGTAGTCTAGTTTGCTACAATAGTCTAGTTTGCTACAGTAGTCTAGTTTGCTACAGTAGTAGTCTAGTTTGCTACAGTATCTGTGCAGTTTGTGGATATCTGTAAACTTATGCTACTTATGTTATTTTTTGTATTTATTTTTCTTTTAATTTTCCCTCTTAATGTTTTAATACTTTTACATTTGATTGCATATTATATTAATAATAATACTAATAATAAATTAATAAAGGTTAATGAAGTATGAAAGAAATTGACTACATAAATACAACAACTATATACTAACTATTATTATGATTATTAACTATATTTTCTATTCCAGAAATGTTCTCTCTATATCCTTAGTAAATTCACTTACCAGCTTATTGGCCGCTTTTGTTATCTTCTCTGGCTTAGGATTTATTTCACTAAAATCAAACAAACCCATAGAAGAGGTAGCTACTGATGGTAAGGAATTTACATTTTTTTATTACAAATTTTAACATTACGTAATGAAATGAATTGGAGTTGCCGAAACGCGCGTATAGCCGGTGACGTGATTCCTAATTTTTTTCAATTTCTAAACAAAATTATTTTATATTATTATGTAATATTGTAAAACTATTGTTGTTTATAACAACCAATCACTCCCACTGCTTTATCATTATTTAGGTTTCAACCTGGTATTTATTGTCTACACTGAGATATTTACCAGCATGGCAGTGTCTCCTCTGTGGTCTATCCTTTTCTTCTTTATGCTTATCCTCCTTGGAATTGACTCGGAATTTGCGTCTGTAGAAGTTCTCATAACTACATTGAAGGACGAAATACCGCAGTTGAGTCGGTGGCTCCCAAGAAAAGAACTCCTCGTGCTATTTATTGTCCTTCTCAGCTTCATCATGGGTATTCCATATATTTTCCAGGTAAAGAGTTTTTCCTGGAGTACAATGAACGATCTGAAAGATTTCTTTTAATAGTTTACTTATTTCGGAAATAACTTTATTTAACTTAAGGCAATTATTTTATTACTTTTCAGGGTGGTTTGTATGTGTTTAAATTATTGGACTGGTATACGGCGGCTAACACTGGTATAATACTGGCTTTACTTGAATGCGTGGCTGTTTGTTGGATATTCGGTGCCCGTAGGTTAGCCAATGACATCCAATCAGCAACCGGCCCATCCAGATTCGCAACTCTCATTGGCTATTGGTTGCTGGTTGCCCCTCTGCTTATAATGGTAAGTGTGGTAATCAAAGTCAATGGCGGAAAATGACCGCAAACACAAAGTTAATTTTAGTGGGTTTGAAAAATTTATTTAATTTTAAACATTAAGGGAAAGGAGAAGGTTACAGTGGCGGTGTTTTCGATTCGAACCAAAACAATAAACTATACATTATTTCACTTGCGGTCAATTTGCGCTGAAGATCACTATTTTCAATGTGCCCCCCCTACTAATCCATCGTTGAATTCAGAACGACTGCGCACTTTCAATCGCGTTGTAAAGTTTCGTATAGGAATCGTGTTGCCTTTGTAAAATTATTATATTCCACAGGCTGTTATGGTGTTTAGCTTTATCCAATGGAGTCCTTTCAAATACGGAGACAAGCCGTACCCTTTATGGGCGGATGGATTGGGTTGGGCTGTGAGTTTGAGTACAATTCTACCAGTGCCAATCTGCGCTATTCTGGAAATTATTCGAGCCCCAGGGCAGACAATATTGCAGGTAACATCATTTATAAATTGTATTATATTATATACGACTGAATTACACGTAAAATATACAATAATAAAAAACCTATTGTAGTGGCCATATAATTATATTAGAGGTCATCGAATCCGAATTGACTGAAACTGAAACACTACCATTCATCCAAAACCGCTACTAGCAGACTGTACCACGGTACCAGTACTGCAGTATCTGACATACCTTCTGCATGTCTTATAATTTACCTATGTAAATCTCTGAATAATAAACGTTGCTCTCTACACTATATTTAACAGGTCAAGTCGTAATAACTGACTTTTTTTTCTTCCAGAAATTCAAATATTCTTTAAAACCGAGAATCAACAATTCCCTTCGCGATGACCCTCAAGAAAAATATGGTTTAGGAGAGCTAATAGCAGAACCTGAAGATAAAAATACCAGATTGTGAACGAGATTGGGGGGAGAAGACAACGATTACAGTTGATAATACTTTATTTCTGTTGAGACTTAATTATTTTATTAGGAATATATTTGTATTTAGTTATATCTATAATCGGCATACAGTATAATCTAATGCCGGTTTATAAACTTCACTTTCGCGAGATTAGCCGCATCTTCAAGGCCAGTGACCTTTCGTCCCAAAGAGTCATGGGTTGTCCACCTATTCATGTTGTGTAAAGATAGATTTATGTAATCTTTATGTGAATGTTACAATATATTTATAGGCCTACAATATTACATAGTTTTGATACAAACTTTTTACTTAATTTTGAGCTTTTAAATATAGCCGATACGGGATTTGGATCGGACCCTTTGACAGATTTTAGGTTGGCCTAGAAACACAAACAATATATATTGCAGTGTTTACTGTATCCATTACTAAACAGGTGCATCTTCACGATTGGAAAGTATCGAAGCAAGCTAGATTAATTAATTAATTATTCAATCAATTTATTGTCATGTTTACATATTCGGTTGTAATTTGGTAAAGTTTTTCTATTTCAACTTTGTCAAGTTTATTTGTTTTTTTCATTCTCTTTTTTTTATCTTATTGTGTTTTGTTTAGTATTTGTGGTTAAGGTCACTCATTACGCTGTGTTAAAGTTAAGGTGTTGTAATTATTGCAGATAGGGGGGAAAACTGGACGCAATAAAAATTGGCCCATGTGAAGAATACCAGACTTTCTGCCGTTATATTTCACTTTACAGTTACCCCCATGTGAAGAATACCAGACTTTCTGCCGTTATATTTCACTTTACAGTTACCCCCATGTGAAGAATACCAGACTTTCTGCCGTTATATTTCACTTTGCAGTTACCCCCATGTGAAGAATACCAGACTTTCTGCCGTTATATTTCACTTTGCAGTTACCCCCATGTGAAGAATACCAGACTTTCTGCCGTTATATTTCACTTTGCAGTTACCCCCATGTGAAGAATACCAGACTTTCTGCCGTTATATTTCACTTTGCAGTTACCCCCATGTGAAGAATACCAGACTTTATGTCGTTATATTTCACTTTTCAGTTACCCCCATATGAAGAATATCAGACTTTCTGCCGTTATAATTCACTTTTCAGTTACCCCCATGTGAAGAATACCAGACTTTCTACCGTTATATTTCACTTTGCAGTTACCCCCATGTGAAGAATACCAGACTTTCTGCCGTTATATTTCACTTTGCAGTTACCCCCATGTGAAGAATACCAGACTTTCTGCCGTTATATTTCACTTTGCAGTTACCCCCATATGAAGAATACCAGACTTTCTGCCGTTATATTTCACTTTGCAGTTACCCCCATATGAAGAATACCAGACTTTCTGCCGTTATATTTCACTTTTCAGTTACCCCCATGTGAAGAATACCAAACTTTCTGCCGTTATATTTCACTTTGCAGTTACCCCCATATGAAGAATACCAGACTTTCTGCCGTTATATTTCACTTTGCAGTTACCCCCATGTGAAGAATACCAGACTTTCTGCCGTTATATTTCACTTTTCAGTTACCCCCCATGTGAAGAATACCAGGTTTTCACCAAAAACACAGGTTACAGAAGGGCTGAATCTAACCAAAACAATGAACGAATTAGTATATGTACGTACAGGTTATAAGTCTGAAATAAGCGCTATAAAACACTAAATAAAGATAAATTAAAAAAAAATAAAAAATCTTCAATTTAAAAAATTTCAATAAAAAGTCGACCGAAAAGTGAAATCCTGGTATTCTTCACATGGGCGTAAAAATTCATCCCTCTCCAGGGGAAATTCGACGCAAATAACAGCTGATTACTCTCAAAAATAAAACTATAACCTGTTCTATAGACTTTAGTTTATTGTTTTGGTTAAAATAACGTGCCACTGTAACCTGATCCTTTCCCTAAATTTGAATTTTAACATTGAGACGAAATATTCATTGGCCGAGATGGGATTCGGGTAAAGTTTTCCCCAAATGTCTCGATAATTAATATAATACAGATTCTTGCATTTATGAACAATTTTCCCGAAGGGTAAATTAAAAAATTGTCGCCAATTTATTTGAAGCAGAATAAATATAACGGTAAACAATCATTATTAGAAATTCTGTATATAGAGATGTAATATTTGGTCAAAAGTACCTGAACTTTAAATATTAAATGGATTGAACTAGTGAAACTGCACTGCACATGATATAGAACGATAACCGGATACCGGTTACTAGTTCGACGTGGAGCTGTAAAACAATGAAGTGTAACCAATGATATCTCGAGAGTATTCGAAGAGATTTGTTGAGTCATTTAGGATCATTGCCAATGTCCGCAAAATATTAATCACCAATTAATTCTACAGCGAATTTTTAAAAGAACTCTCGTTAAATATCATAATTAAACAAGTAAATATTATATGAAAATCTCTTGGTTGTTTCTAAATCTTAATAAACGTAGATCTAAAATACAGAATAGCCGCGGACAGTGAAGGGTTGCTGTTAGTTAGACCCGAGGTCATCCAACCAATGAATCGATAAGGTCGCACATAACCCTGTCCTTGTCCTCACACACCGTGGTGGTCTGGGGGGCCGCGGGCTGGGATTCCCCAGAACTCACAGCCGGAGAATCGACCGACTGGATCTTCACTCTAACGCCGATCCCTTTTAGATCCGGGGGTAACTTTGACAAACATTCTTGCACCACCTTCTCTGCTCGCTCAAGGTGCTTGCTAAACCTCAGTGTGGTCTCCATGGTCTGTCGCTTCTGTAGTTCCAGCATAAGTCTGAGGCTCTCGCGTGCTTGGTGACTACGGTACTCGTTTATAAGGTGGTGTATGTGTATAAAGATAAGTTCTAGGTCGTGGATCTTGGTCTCTCGATTATCAGTGCCTGGACATTGAATGAGGATCTCTAGGAGATCCAGGTAGTTCATCAACACCGACATGTTGAGTTTCTTTAACTCAAGTTTGTGGTCGAAGCGACTGGGATGGAGTCTAAGTATCCCTTGCGCCTCTAGCGGGCGGATAATCGCGTCGCCAGTGCGGCACTGCGCGCCGAACATAGAATAGACACCGGTGATCGGTGGGGGAGGGGTCGGGGCGTTGCCCATGGATACGGCGTCCTTCGTGTAGCGGTTCACGTACTGCATGGGAGGCGGGGGGAAGAGCGAAGTAGCTTTGGTCGGGGGGCTGGGTTGCCGGTTCATTGCCGCAGAAATATACCGGCTGACCGGTTCGGGGTGAGAATGGAAACTGTTTAGAAAAAGGAAGGAAATGTTCAACACGATCGTTTGAGACGATACTGTGCTGCTGTGTACTGGGAGATGGAGTTGCGTGTTTTACAGTACCGGTATTAAATATATTAATTAAAAGCTGATCTGGCTGCATAAACAAACAGACAAATTAACAATACCCTGCACTGTGCACTGTGATAATGGAATACCGAATACCGGTACCTGTACACCAGCAGGCAGGGGCAGAGGGGGGTGACAAGTAAAGGCTTTGTTAAGGCCTAGGCCTATGGTTTATAATACCGGTACTGTAATATCAATGTTACAGTCAGTTATATTCTGCTCTATTTTCTCGCACTAATATATATCAGTATATCGCTAGGTAGGTGGAACAGAATCGACTGGGTCAGCGTTTTCCGCGCCGTTATCCAATGTAGCTCCGCACAAACGATTGATTTCTCTGAGTTTACACTTGGCGTGTTCCATGCGATGCCAGGACAGATAGTAGTCCTTCTGGGCGGCGTAGCAGGATCCCTCATGGACCAAACCGGACCCCACCTGTCCTAGGTAGTTGATTTGGGCTTGCAACGACTGGTCCACCACCTCGACTGACTTGACGAACTGACTTGTATGCCTCTCGACTATTTTATCGCTGGGTTTCTCTTTCGCTAACTCCTGCAACGCCTGTCCAGCGTTCTGGAGAATGTTATAAATTTCCTTTTCAAGTTGTTCCAATTTCATAAGCCGTTCCTTTGGTGCCGCCATGCAAGATCAATACGAATGTCAGTTCAGCAGTTAGCAGTACAGCACAGCAGCAGTACCGGTACTTAAACGTAACTAGACTGAACTGAACTGAACTGATACCGGTACTGGTAAAACATAAAGTACTGCAATATAATTATCATTTCATTGGTACCTCTACCCCCTATAATGGACATTGGATGCATCAATTGTTAGAACCTTTTTAATTTATGCATAAGAGAAGCAAGTGTCAACATTAGAAAATATATAAAACGTGTGGCTAAGTGTTACATTTCATTTCATTGAGATTACTCATACGTGGCGTTAGGGTGCAATTTTGTTTACTTCACGTTCACGTGACGTAATAATAAAGGAATAAACATAATTTAAATGAATGGAACGACATTATTATTGTATATAATACAAATGTAGTAGGCCTACCGTATTGACAGTTTCATATAATAATCTGGAACTTTTTATAAAAAATTTTTTATAAAAGATTTACATTATAGGTATGACCTACAATTGCGCGGTGTAATTCATTTCATATTTAAGCATGTTCAATCAAGCTAATACTATAGGTAAGGTAGTATGCTTTAATTTAATTTAATCGTACACCCACCGAGATGGGGAACTAATAAACTATGCTTACTATGCTATGCACACTCAGACACTTAGGCGTACTGTATAATGTAGTAATATAATCACTAATAATGATTTACAATTAAATGCCAGAATGCCAAAGTGCCTTTAGGGAACTCTTAAGGATTTATACTAAAGTTCCCAAAAAGCACTCTGGCATTTTGGTTGGCATTTTTGGCACGCTTGGTTGCAATTATTTAGGTACCTGGAAAAAATGCCAACTTAGTTCTAGAAGAACATTGTGAGTAAAATAACATAAACAATAGGACTGTGGGATGTTTCATGATAAACTGTTTTATACACAGTGCATGAAACTTGATCTCAGTTCTAGAACATTCTAGAATATTATTAAGAATTGTGGGATGTTTCATGATAAGTCGTTATACACACGACGGATGAAACCTGAGCTCAATTCTTAACAACATGTTGCGATAAGTCATAATTAAACATGGCGCGCGAAAAACCTTTAATAATTGTATAATATGACGGTGAAAATACAATTGAATGCGGAATCCATGTCCTTTATTTCGGTTAAACCAAACTCTGGGTAAATTCTGGAGACGGCCCGCCACTTCTTGTATAACACGAGTACATAAGGGAGTAACCAATAAATTATAATAAACTACACTAGCCATGTCATGATAAGTCATTCTTAAACATGACGCATGGCAATAATAAACCTTGGTCTTGTTGTATTATGACGGCCCAATAGTACTTGAATGCATAGTCTTAATTACTACTCCCGCTTCTTGCCAATCGCCAAGAGTACAGTAAGATATGTCAATAATTATTAGTTGGCTTGAAATTTCAAGAACCAACACTGGCTTGATATTGTCCGTTCAGACACCGTAACAATAAGCATTACGGGAACGGTCGCCGTCCATTTAGTGGCTCTGCCGTCGGACCATCTTTGCTGGGGCAATCACACAACTTTCATACCCGCCATCCTCCACCCTATATCGCATTTTTAGTAAATAATAACATGCCTTGCTGGTTGCTGCATTGCCTACCGGTATGGCGGTATGCCTGTACTGTCTGACTGTACTGCTATGTCATATGATGATACTGATACGTAACAGGGCAACCTGACTGTACTGCTATGTCATATGATGATACTGATACGTAACAGGGCAACCTGATCCGATCCCCTATTATTGGCTACTTACCTAACAGACAGTTAGGTTAATATTATATCTCTTTCTCCTGATTGGTTATCGGATCAGATGCCGTCAGATCAGATCAGATCAGATAAGAACAGACGTTTTATTCTACCTCACCTCATTCAGTCATTTCCTGGCCCGCTACGCTCGCATTTTAATGTTGAATTGAAATACTTTCGTCTCACAGTAGGCTACTGCAGCATAAACTGATAGATTACAATGATCAGATAGGCCGAACTTTTACTCTTACCTTTTGCTAATTGCAAAATTTCATGGTCAATGGTTGGCGCGCATTGAATGTCATGGCTGGCGCGCTTTTCGTTTAACCAGAACCCGTGTGGCGTGCTTTTTGCCAATATTCCATATTATAGGCTGTACGGTATTTTATTTATTATCAGCCTTTAGAATTTAAATACTGAACTAACGTACCTACCGCGCTACCGGTACCGGAACCTCTCAAGAACTGAGAACTAACTGTAACTGACCGTTTCTGAAATTTAGAATGCGTAAAAAGTGTTAAGTAGATTCCTGGAATCTAGTTCGAAGTACTGTACCGGTAGTATCAGAGTATCAAAATTTGGACATCAGGACATGGCTGCATGGCGTCCTATACACCTTTATAATGGACAATTATGTGATGGAGAAAATGATATCCTCGATCTAAATTCCGGTATCGGAAATCGCGTTGAATTCGGTCTATGTAGCTCTGAAGCTGTCTGTGGCGCCACCTCTTCCATCCCCACTTCATCTATTGTAACTCTGGATGTAAAGCACACCGTTTGTACTACCGGTACCGGGAGTCCACCTACTGACTCTACTCTAAATCGCGTAGTGGAGAAACATGTGGAAATAGGCGACCTTATAGATATTGGTGTCGGTGGTGGTTGTTCGGGTGTTACCGGTACGGCTACCGGTAATACCGACAGGGGCTCCGATGACAGCGATAATTCTCAATGCGGTGTAGATTTAGAACGATATCAACATCGAATAGCAGAACTGGAAAGCGAATTGGAGCGATATAAGTAAGTGGAAAGTCTCTAACGGTTGTTTATCTGTTTAGTTGTTATCAGTTCTATACGGTACATATAATTTATATGTACCTATGCCTACATTGTACATTTTGTAGCAATTGTGAGTATATACCTTCCTATATAGCATAAAGTACTGTAGTACAGTAGTAGGAATTAATTGATGTTTACCTTTTATATTATTTTCCGTATAATATTCAGCTATTTCTATTATATAAATTGTGTTCGAAATTATGAATACCGGGATATTTTATTTTTTTAGTGACGTCAATTAATTATTATAATCCTATCAGTATAAACACCACATTAATAACGAATACCGCTACTGTTTCAGGTTAGTTTTAGACAACCACCTGGAACTGCAGCAATATCAATCGGAGTTGACTGAACTGAACAAGACGATGACAGCGCGAGACTCCAGGGATAAACGAACATTGAAGGAGGAACTCCAGTTGGAGAGGTGAGTTCTATAAGGGATGGAAACTCATTAATTACCGGTACAGTTGGAGAGGTGAGTTCTATAAGGGATGGAAACTCATTAATTACCGGTACATATATCTAAGAGTATCTTAAATGTAAATGTATTTACATGTTTCTATTACCGGTTTAACATTCATTATCTTCTAGTTTAAAATGTCAATGACCTTTTAATTACCGAATTAACATTCAGGATCTTTTAGTGTAAAAGGTCAATGACCTTTTAAATAATTAACATTCATTATCTTCTGTTTAAAAGATCAATGACCTATTCCCGAATTAACATTCATTATCTTCTGTTTAAAAGGTCAATGACCTTTTAATTGCCGAATTAACATTCAGGTTCTTATGTTTAAAAGGTCAATGACCTTTTAATTGCCGAATTAACATTCAGGTTCTTCTGTTTAAAAGGTCAATGACCTTTTAAATAATTAACATTCATTATCTTCTGTTTAAAAGATCAATGACCTATTCCCGTATTAACATTCATTATCTTCTGTTTAAAAGGTCAATGACCTTTTAATTGCCGAATTAACATTCAGGTTCTTATGTTTAAAAGGTCAATGACCTTTTAATTGCCGAATTAACATTCAGGTTCTTCTGTTTAAAAGGTCAATGACCTTTTAAATAATTAACATTCATTATCTTCTGTTTAAAAGATCAATGACCTATTCCCGTATTAACATTCATTATCTTCTGTTTAAAAGGTCAATGACCTTTTAATTGCCGAATTAACATTCAGGTTCTTATGTTTAAAAGGTCAATGACCTTTTAATTGCCGAATTAACATTCAGGTTCTTATGTTTAAAAGGTCAATGACCTTTTAATTGGCGAATTAACATTCAGGTTCTTATGTTTAAAAGGTCAATGACCTTTTAATTGCCGAATTAACATTCAGGTTCTTATGTTTAAAAGGTCAATGACCTTTTAATTGCCGAATTAACATTCAGGTTCTTATGTTTAAAAGGTCAATGACCTTTTAATTGCCGAATTAACATTCAGGTTCTTATGTTTAAAAGGTCAATGACCTTTTAATTGGCGAATTAACATTCAGGTTCTTCTGTTTAAAAGGTCAATGACCTATTCCCGAATTAACTTTCATTATCTACTAGTATAAAAGGTCAATGACCTTTTAATTACCAAAATTAACATTCATTATCTTCTAGTTTAAAAGGTCAATGACCTTTTAATTGCCGAATTAACATTCAGGTTCTTCTGTGTAAAAGGTCAATGACCTTTTAATTGCCGAATTAACATTCATTATCTTCTGTTTAAAAAGTCAATGACCTTTTAATTGCCGAATTAACATTCAGGTTATTCTGTTTTTAAAAGGTCAATGACCTATTCCCGAATTAACTTTCATTATCTTCTAGTATAAAAGGTCAATGACCTTTTAATTACCAAAATTAACATTCATTATCTTCTAGTATAAAAGGTCAATGACCTTTTAATTGGCGAATTAACATTCAGGTTCTTCTGTTTAAAAGGTCAATGACCTACTCCCGAATTAACTTTCATTATCTTCTAGTATAAAAGGTCAATGACCTTTTAATTACCAAAATTAACATTCATTATCTTCTAGTATAAAAGGTCAATGACCTTTTAATTGGCGAATTAACATTCAGGTTCTTATGTTTAAAAGGTCAATGACCTTTTAATTGGCGAATTAACATTCAGGTTCTTCTGTTTAAAAGGTCAATGACCTATTCCCGAATTAACTTTCATTATCTTCTAGTATAAAAGGTCAATGACCTTTTAATTACCAAAATTAACATTCATTATCTTCTAGTATAAAAGGTCAATGACCTTTTAATTGCCGAATTAACATTCAGGTTATTCTGTTTTTAAAAGGTCAATGACCTTTTAAATAATTAACATTCATTATCTTCTGTTTAAAAGATCAATGACCTATTCCCGAATTAACATTCAGTATCTTCTGTTTAAAAGGTCAATGACCTTTTAATTGCCGAATTAACATTCAGGTTCTTATGTTTAAAAGGTCAATGACCTTTTAATTGCCGAATTAACATTCAGGTTCTTCTGTTTAAAAGGTCAATGACCTTTTAAATAATTAACATTCATTATCTTCTGTTTAAAAGATCAATGACCTATTCCCGTATTAACATTCATTATCTTCTGTTTAAAAGGTCAATGACCTTTTAATTGCCGAATTAACATTCAGGTTCTTATGTTTAAAAGGTCAATGACCTTTTAATTGCCGAATTAACATTCAGGTTCTTCTGTTTAAAAGGTCAATGACCTTTTAAATAATTAACATTCATTATCTTCTGTTTAAAAGATCAATGACCTATTCCCGTATTAACATTCATTATCTTCTGTTTAAAAGGTCAATGACCTTTTAATTGCCGAATTAACATTCAGGTTCTTATGTTTAAAAGGTCAATGACCTTTTAATTGCCGAATTAACATTCAGGTTCTTCTGTTTAAAAGGTCAATGACCTTTTAATTGGCGAATTAACATTCAGGTTCTTCTGTTTAAAAGGTCAATGACCTTTTAATTGCCGAATTAACATTCAGGTTCTTATGTTTAAAAGGTCAATGACCTTTTAATTGCCGAATTAACATTCAGGTTCTTATGTTTAAAAGGTCAATGACCTTTTAATTGGCGAATTAACATTCAGGTTCTTCTGTTTAAAAGGTCAATGACCTATTCCCGAATTAACTTTCATTATCTTCTAGTATAAAAGGTCAATGACCTTTTAATTACCAAAATTAACATTCATTATCTTCTAGTTTAAAAGGTCAATGACCTTTTAATTGCCGAATTAACATTCAGGTTCTTCTGTGTAAAAGGTCAATGACCTTTTAATTGCCGAATTAACATTCATTATCTTCTGTTTAAAAGGTCAATGACCTTTTAATTGCCGAATTAACATTCAGGTTATTCTGTTTTTAAAAGGTCAATGACCTATTCCAGAATTAACTTTCATTATCTTCTAGTATAAAAGGTCAATGACCTTTTAATTACCAAAATTAACATTCATTATCTTCTAGTATAAAAGGTCAATGACCTTTTAATTGGCGAATTAACATTCAGGTTCTTCTGTTTAAAAGGTCAATGACCTACTCCCGAATTAACTTTCATTATCTTCTAGTATAAAAGGTCAATGACCTTTTAATTACCAAAATTAACATTCATTATCTTCTAGTATTAAAGGTCAATGACCTTTTAATTGGCGAATTAACATTCAGGTTCTTATGTTTAAAAGGTCAATGACCTTTTAATTGGCGAATTAACATTCAGGTTCTTCTGTTTAAAAGGTCAATGACCTATTCCCGAATTAACTTTCATTATCTTCTAGTATAAAAGGTCAATGACCTTTTAATTACCAAAATTAACATTCATTATCTTCTAGTATAAAAGGTCAATGACCTTTTAATTGCCGAATTAACATTCAGGTTATTCTGTTTTTAAAAGGTCAATGACCTTTTAAATAATTAACATTCATTATCTTCTGTTTAAAAGGTCAATTACCTTTTAATTACCGAATTAACATTCATTATCTTCTGTTTAAAAGGTCAATGACCTTTTAATTGCCGAATTAACATTCAGGTTATTCTGTTTTTAAAAGGTCAATGACCTTTTAAATAATTAACATTCATTATCTTCTGTTTAAAAGATCAATGACCTATTCCCGTATTAACATTCATTATCTTCTGTTTAAAAGGTCAATGACCTTTTAATTACCGAATTAACATTCATTATCTTCTGTTTAAAAGGTCAATGACCTTTTAATTGCCGAATTAACATTCAGGTTATTCTGTTTTTAAAAGGTCAATGACCTTTTAAATAATTAACATTCATTATCTTCTGTTTAAAAGGTCAATGACCTTTTAATTACCGAATTAACATTCATTATCTTCTGTTTAAAAGGTCAATGACCTTTTAATTGGCGAATTAACATTCAGGTTATTCTGTTTTTAAAAGGTCAATGACCTTTTAAATAATTAACATTCATTATCTTCTGTTTAAAAGATCAATGACCTATTCCCGTATTAACATTCATTATCTTCTGTTTAAAAGGTTAATGACCTTTTAATTACCGAATTAACATTCATTATCTTCTGTTTAAAAGGTCAATGACCTTTTAATTGCCGAATTAACATTCAGGTTATTCTGTTTTTAAAAGGTCAATGACCTTTTAAATAATTAACATTCATTATCTTCTGTTTAAAAGGTCAATGACCTTTTAATTACCGAATTAACATTCATTATCTTCTGTTTAAAAGGTCAATGACCTTTTAATTGCCGAATTAACATTCAGGTTCTTCTGTTTAAAAGGTCAATGACCTTTTAAATAATTAACATTCATTATCTTCTGTTTAAAAGATCAATGACCTATTCCCGTATTAACATTCATTATCTTCTGTTTAAAAGGTCAATGACCTTTTAATTGCCGAATTAACATTCAGGTTCTTATGTTTAAAAGGTCAATGACCATTTAATTGCCGAATTAACATTCAGGTTCTTATGTTTAAAAGGTCAATGACCTTTTAATTGCCGAATTAACATTCAGGTTCTTCTGTTTAAAAGGTCAATGACCTTTTAAATAATTAACATTCATTATCTTCTGTTTAAAAGATCAATGACCTATTCCCGTATTAACATTCATTATCTTTTGTTTAAAAGATCAATGACCTATTCCCGTATTAACATTCATTATCTTCTGTTTAAAAGGCCCATGACCTTTTAATTGCCGAATTAACATTCAGGTTCATATGTTTAAAAGGTCAATGACCTTTTAATTGCCGAATTAACATTCAGGTTCTTCTGTTTAAAAGGTCAATGACCTTTTAATTGCCGAAATATCATTCAGGTTCTTCTGTTTAAAAGGTCAATGACCTATTCCCGAATTAACATTCATTATCTTCTAGTATAAAAGGTCAATGACCTTTTAATTACCGAATTAACATTCATTATCTTCTGTTTAAAAGGTCAATGACCTTTTAATTACCAAAATTAACATTCATTATCTTCTAGTTTAAAAGGTCAATGACCTTTTAATTGCCGAATTAACATTCAGGTTCTTCTGTGTAAAAGGTCAATGACCTTTTAATTACCGAATTAACATTCATTATCTTCTAGTATAAAAGGTCAATGACCTTTTAATTACCGAATTAACATTCATTATCCCTCTGTTTAAAAGGTCAATGACCTTTTAATTGCTGAATTAACATTCAGGTTATTCTGTTTTTAAAAGTTCAATGACCTTTTAATTACCTAATTAACATTCATTATCTTCTAGTTTAAAATGTCAATGACCTTTTAATTGCCGAATTAACATTCAGGTTCTTCTGTTTAAAAGGTCAATGACCTTTTAATTACCGAATTAACATTCATTATCTTTTGTTTAAAAGGTCAATGACCTTTTAAATAATTAACATTCATTATTTTCTGTTTAAAAGGTCAATTACCTTTTAAATAATTAACATTCATTATTTTCTGTTTAAAAGGTCAATGACCTTTTAATTACCGAATTAACATTCATTATCTTCTGTTTAAAAGGTCAATGACCTTTTAAATAATTAACATTCATTATTTTCTGTTTAAAAGGTCAATGACCTTTTAATTACCGAATTAACATTCATTATCTTCTGTTTAAAAGGTCAATGACCTTTTAATTACCGAATTAACATTCATTATCTTCTGTTTAAAAGGTCAATGACCTTTTAAATAATTAACATTCATTATTTTCTGTTTAAAAGGTCAATGACCTATTCCCGAATTAACATTCATTATCTTCTAGTATAAAAGGTCAATGACCTTTTAATTACCGAATTAACATTCATTATCTTCTGTTTAAAAGGTCAATGACCTTTTCATTGGCGAATTAACATTCAGGTTCTTCTGTTTAAAGGGTCAATGACCTATTCCCGAATTAACATTCATTATCTTCTATTTTAAAAGGTCAATGACCTTTTAATTACCGAATCAACATTCATTATCTTCTAGTTTAAAAGGTCAATGACCTTTTAATTACCAAAATTAACATTCATTATCTTCTAGTTTAAAAGGTCAATGCCCTTTTAATGACCGAATCAACATTCATTATCTTCTAGTTTAAAAGGTCAATGACCTTTTAATTACCAAAATTAACATTCATTATCTTCTGTTTAAAAGGTCAATGACCTTTTAATTACCAAAATTAACATTCATTATCTTCTGATTAAAAGGTCAATGACCTTTAATTACCGAATCAACATTCATTATCTTCTAGTTTAAAAGGTCAATGACCTATTCCCGAATTAACATTCATTATCTTCTAGTTTAAAAGGTCAATGACCTTTTAATTAATTAACGTTCATTATCTTCTATTTAAAAGGTCAATGGCCTTTTCCCGAATTAACATTAATTATCTTATAGTTTAAAAGGTCAATGACTTTTAATTACCGAATCAACATTCATTATCTTGTAGTTTAAAAGGTCAATGACCTATTCCTGAATTAACATTCATTATCTTATAGTTTAAAAGGTCAATGACCTTTTAATTACCGAATTAACATTCATGATCTTCTAGTTTAAAAGTTCAGGTCAGATCAGGTATTCTAGGTCATTGATCAAGAAAACTTGCCACCTCCATGCAGCATATAGGAGGTGCCACCTGTAGCTGCATAGACCCTCTTACTAGGGCAAATCTGGTCCTGTAACTAGGACCCCCTTCGTTCTGGGATAAGGACGCCCTTGGTCCTGGATTAAGGACCCATATACTTGGCTGCAGGGGTATATGGCCTGACCAGGCAGATGGTGATCTACCAATGGCTGGTCAGGAGTAGAGTGTTCACTGCGACCTGCACCTGGCAGCAAGGGTACAGGGCAAGCTGCTGAGCTGCAACAGCCAATGGTGGGTCATGTGCGCCAGAGTAGATACGGGTGATGGGCCTCATATCTGACTCCATTGCGACACCCACCCTGTGGAATGGCAAACCAGGGTGTGGTATTTGCCCCGAGAGCTGACTCGGCAAAAAAGCACCCCCCAACCCCCACTATGGATTACATTAGCAATGCGGAGGTCCGGCCACTAGAGGCCAGTGGAATTACCGGACACAATCGGCCTCACAGGCGTCAGTTAACTCCTGACCGGCTGCCTGTCTCACCCCCTATTGGAGAGAGAGCAGCCAACAATTCTTTGAGTCCCTTTCCTGATGACCTTTCTGGCCCAAACCCTGGGTCACCAGGAAGGCCAGATTGTGATGGGGAGAGGGATTCTGGAGTTGGAGGTTACTCTCATGTTCCACCCCGACCAACAAAGCCATTGATGAATCTGAGGCAAGTCACAAGACTAGCCTCAGTAAACACCCTAACACTCGGGTCCCCAATGCGACAAGGTGAGCTGACTGCCTTGGCAGATAAGCTTTCTCTTAGCGCAGTGGGTGTTCAAGAGCACCGAATGCAGACTGGACAGACTGATGAGGTTCTGATTAAGGACATGGGGGGCGGTTGGCGACTCGCCCTCGCGTCAGCAGATGATAGTGGCAATGGTGGAATTGGTCTATTGATGAATCCAACTGCACATGCAGCATTGGACAAAATAGACCAAATCTCTAACCGCATCATCCGTTGCCACTTCGCATGTTCTGGAAGACTGGCTAAGAAGTTTCCTAAGGTGGTTCTGATTGTGTGCTACTCTCCAACTAGTGTTGCCCCTGTAGAGGAGGTGGAAAATTTCTACCACAATCTACAAGCAGCTACTGATGGAGTGGATCAGCATGCATTCTTAACATTCCTGGGAGACTTTAATGCAAGTCTGCATCAATCACCTACATCGCCCTGGGTCTTTAGCAATAGTGTTAACCGAAATTCTGTCCATCTTCAGGATTTTATCTCTGGAAATGGATTGTTTTCGGCTGGAACCCAGTTCAAGAAGCGAACTGGAAAGCTATGGACTCATAGTGGACCCAGTGGTCACAAGTCCCAGATAGACCATATTCTGTTTCGTAGGAAATACAGGAGCTCTATACAAGACTGTAATGCATTTACACTTCGACCCTTCTCCAGTGATCACCGCCTTATTGTGGCCAAGGTAAGACTTAGTCTGCGTGCTAGCAGAACAACGAAATCTGCCTTGCCGCGGCATGACTGGTCCTCTCTGTTGCAACAGCCAAGTGTGAGATCCAGCTTCACACTACAGCTGAGCAACAGGTATGAGGCTCTTGCCTCTGAGGCGGCAGATCACTGTGAGGGCTATACTGCCTTTACAGAAGCAGTTAAGTTAGCAGCTGCAGAAACAGTTCCTGTATATCCTCGAAACAGGAAAAGGGCCCCCTGGACTGACAACAAAATTCAGAAGTGCCGAAATGACCTTCATAAGGCGCAGAAAGAGTCCCGGCTCAAACAGACTACAGCAGCCAAGAATGCAGTTAAGGCTGCATCTAGGTCCCTGAACAGGCAGTACTCTGCTAATCTACAGGAGCTAATAAACCAACAGGTTGATGCCATCAATGATGCTGACGACAGCAGGCAATCATCGCAGGCATGGAAATCGATCAATCTGCTTACTGGGCGGAAAAGCCAACCAACCACCAAGGTTAAGGCTGAATCACCAGCCGATCGGCTCAATGGTTGGAAAGCCCACTTTGAAAAGCTCCTCAATAATGACAGGGTATTGCCTGATAACTTTATAGAAGTAAAAGTGTCTGAGTCTGTACTCCCAGATATTCCCATTGGCGATATCTCCTTTGCAGAAGTGAAGGCTGCTGCAAAGAGCATTAAGACCAATCGTGCCAGTGGAGTAGATGGTGTTCCCCCTGAGGTCTTTAAAATACCTGAGTGTTTAAAGCTCATCTATCCCATCATAGTAGACATGTACCGAACAACAAGAGTCCCACAAGAAATGAAAACAAATAAGTTGGTGCCAGTTCCCAACAAGAGCAACCTAACACTCTATGGTTCTTTTCGGGGAATCTCATTGATCTCGATTGCTGCAAAGCTATACAATAGGATTCTATTAAATCGCATCAGGGATCCCATTGAGAGACTGCTCCGTGGAAATCAGAATGGGTTCCGTAAAGGTCGTGGGACCATGGAGCCCATTTTGGCACTTAGGAGGATAATTGAAGAGTTATCAAAAAAGAAAGACAGGCATCTGGCTGTTATCTTTGTTGACTTCTTCAAGGCCTTTGATTCAGTCTCTCGCTCACATATGTTCAGCATACTTTCATTATATGGGATTCCTGATGAAATTATTGCAGCAATCAGATCAGTATATGATGGTTCGACAACATTTGTGTCTACTGTTGACGGTGACACAGAACCATTTGAAGTGTTATGGGGCGTCCTCCAAGGAGACACACTTGCACCATTCTTGTTCATTATTGTGGTTGACTATGTTCTACGCATGTCCTTAGATCATTATAATGATGATGGGGTGATGATAACTCCACCTACTGGCTCCAGAAGTCGAGGAAATCCTGCCAAGTACCTAACTGATCTAGACTTTGCTGATGACTTAGGAGTACTCTCAGAATCACTAGAGGGAGCCCAACGGCTCCTCAGCGCATTAGAACAGGCTGCTTCTAGTGTTGGTCTTTTTATTAACTCCAAAAAGACCAAAATTGTTACAGTTAACTTTGAAAGTCCTCAGTAAGTCTCTTACCGGATGAGCATAAACTCAAAGGATGGTATGCTTGAGCATGTGGACGACTTCTGTTATCTGGGATCATGGATCCGGAAGTCAGGTGAGGACCTTCGAATACTTAAGGGAAAGGCATGGGCAGCCTTGAATAGGCTTTCCAGGATTTGGAAGTCACCGAGAATTAACCGGAAACTTAAGGTCCGATTATTTAGAGCAGCAGTAGTTCCAATACTCCTCTACGGGAGTCCATGCTGGGCTCTAACTGCTGAGGACACCAAATCTCTGGATGGCACATTCACAAGAATGCTACGCCGGGTTCATTGTGTCAAGTACAATGCACACATCTCCAACCAGACACTATATAACATTGGAGGTGTCTCATTGGTTCCCCCAAGCTTGACACTAGAACAAAATCGCCTCCGCTTTGCAGGACATTGCTTTCGCCGTGAGGACCAGCCAGTGCATAATCTTGTACTTTGGCAGCCTCATGGAGTGAATAAGCATGGTGGACAGCCCATGACTTTCTTGAGACGCATCTTAAAGGACACTGGCCTTAAAGATGCGGATGATCTAGCAAATGTCATGGGTGATAGGGAGTTGTGGCGGTGCAATTTTGTTGACAAGCCGGCACAGCATTCTTAAAAATGCAGCTGCAATGCAGCATGCCGATCCTAGTAGTAGTTAAAAGGTCAATGACCTTTTAATTACCGAATCAACATTCATTATCTTCTAGTTTAAAAGGTCAATGACCTTTTAATTACCGAATCAACATTCATTATCTTCTAGTTTAAAAGGTTAATGACCTTTTAATTACCGAATTAACATGCATTATCTTCTAGTTTAAAAGGTCAATGACCTTTTAATTAATTAACATTCATTATCTTCAGTTTAAAAAGTCAATGACCTTTTCCCGAATTAACATTCATTATCTTCTAGTTTAAAAGGTCAATGACCTTTTAATTACCGAATTAACATGCATTATCTTCTAGTTTAAAAGGCCAATGACCCTTTAATTACCGAATTAATTTTCATTATCTTCTGTTTAAAACGTCAATGACGCTAAATTTTGTAATACTGAAACTGTAACTGTAACTGAAATGCAAAACTTTGAATACTGAATCCCCTTCGACCGTGACATCATTTGTGCACGGCCCCTTACGTGCTGTGCGAAGGTCCGACGAACTTGTAACAGTTATTTGCGAGTTGTAAAGCACATTATATTACTATTGATTGTAGCATTGATTAGTACAGTACCACTCACTTTATTTATTCAATAATAAATAATATTGAATGAAGTTCTATTTCTGTAGCTCTAATATGAAGTTGAACTCCCACAAGTTGAAGCTTCAATCCACATCGCATTGTTAGGAGCTGGTTAATTACAGTGGATAGTGGGTGTAGCTATTGTAAGTTTTTGCTGTGCATTTTCTGCTGTGTAAGTTGCTGCTGTAAGGGCGCTCATGCGAAAAATCCAAGGTTTTCACTTTTGAGTCGAAGTGTTTTGAAATTTTATATCTGAGGAATTTGTATTTTTTTTTAATTTCTCCTTATTAAGTGTTTTATAGTGTTTATTTATATCTTAGAACCTGTACATATACTAATTCGTTTATTAATAATAATAATAAAATATATATTTATATCGCGCCTTTACCAAAAAATGTTCAAAGGCGCTTTGAAATTATGAATAGCGATACTAATTCATAAATAAATTATTGGTAAGCGCTGGTGAATAGTTCAGTTCTCAGGTCTGATCTGAACTTCTGAAGGTCAGTGCAGATTCTGCGTTCCAGCGGTAGCGGTAGTTAAAAATAACTGGTGCTGCGTATGAGAATGATCTGGCACCATACTTCTTTAGGTTGAATCGGGGTGTTGTTAGGGTCCAAAGGTAAGGAGTTCGCGATGAAAGGATGTTGGTAGATCAGTAGATCAATAATATATTTCGGTTCCTAATTATTTAGTGCCCGCCATGTCAATAAAGCTATCCTGTACTGGATGCGTGATATTGTTTTGGTTAGATTCAGCCTTTCTGATACATTCGAAGTACCACCTTGTACCTTGGTGTAGTAGTTGCATTGAATCCACCCACATCCCTCGGAGGTCGTGGGTTCGACAATTTTGCCAATTGCCAATTTTGTAAAAAAAAATGTCAA
Source organism: Nemertoderma westbladi (assembly GCA_032718475.1). NCBI lineage: Eukaryota > Metazoa > Xenacoelomorpha > Nemertodermatida > Nemertodermatidae > Nemertoderma > Nemertoderma westbladi. The sequence continues at coordinate 13,804 of JAUCBJ010004954.1, read as the reverse complement.
AATTGTTAAAAATTATACAAAAACTCTTGTCTTTTCGAATTTTTCATTAAAATAATTGAAGCTTCTGAAAATACAAATATAAAGAAAAATTAAAAAAAAACGGATAATAAATGGCGGAGTAGTATTTTTCGTGTGTGTGAAAAAATGTCATTCTTAAATAATTGCCTTCAAAGCTCAACTTGCTTGCAAGGACAGGATACGATACGATACGAACCGATTCATCTAAGATACAATACTAAATGCGAAAAAAGTTTCGTATTTTTTTCTTATCGTAATTTATTTCAGAGTTGAGAGTTGATAAATGTATTTATTTTGTATTTTACACTTTGTGTGTAATCCCTATAATAACTGACGCATGGTTGCAATTGCAACATATTTTGAATAATCCAGCCAACCCCGGTTTTATGATAAAGAGGTATAAAGGGTTTACATACCAATCCGATTTAGTTTTATTAAGTCATTGATTTTAATTCCAGACGTACAGACTACATACAGTACATACTACAGTACAGACTACATACAGTACAGACTACAGTACAGACTACATACAGTACAGACTACAGTACAGACTACATACAGTACAGACTACATACAGTACAGACTACATACAGTACAGACTACATACAGTACAGACTACATACAGTACAGACTACATACAGTACAGACTACAGTACAGACCTTGGCTTTTGATTAACTTCCACTCATAATTGCCGTAGCGTTTAAGTCGCTTTATCTTGTTGGTTATTCAATCGGCATTTTGCGCATTACTACCAGTCCTTCGAACGGCAACAACAGCTGGCTATTTATTGCACACAGTAGCCTAATGTTGTAGGACATATCCCAATACAATAATGATTGTGAATGGCTTGTACTAATCTATCCCCTCCTGTTAGCGCCGAGGCTTATACATGTTCTGTCGCTCTCTGGTCATTATAAATATACATGTTTAGATTTCTGGTTTAATATCGATTGATATTTTCATGACCAACTATTTTAAGTTGACTAGATTAACTATTCGTGGAGTTGGACGCCACACCGTACCGTTCCTTGCCATGTGTTACGCACAGTACTATACTTCCATCACCTATTAATTTGTTATAACGATTTTTTATAATATTATAAGTAATGTTGATGGCTATTAATAATAATGTATTTCTGCAATGTAGTTTGTTAAACTCTTTCTCAGCGGCAGATAATTTAACCATATAAATTGGTTGCGTTATATTCACAATGGGTAATTGTTTCGGTTCGAAAATTTTCAGAAAGGGCAACAGATTATCCAAAAAGAAAACTCAAGACAAAGGTTTGCGGGGACGATCAGGGAATACGGTTGTTATCGAGTTAAGTGAAGATGTCGACGATATTTCCAACGAAGATAAATTTATATGCGAAATCGGAAGGTATTACCGTAACAAGGCCCTACGTCACAAACAGTCTAGAGACGAAAGCTATAGACAGTACACTAACGCGTCTAGCGCTCCTCTAAGGGATGACGCTTACGGTCGTTATAAGAGAGAAGGCGAATGTATGGATGAGGCCAACAGAACAGCAGCAGATAAGATATACGCGGCGAACAACCGGCACATATCAGCTGATACAATCGATCTTCGTGGACTTTATGTCACCGAAGCGAAAAATAAAGTGGATGAATTTATCCGAAGTTGGAGGGAATTTGGCTTCAAGCGTTGCAAAATTCTAGTAGGGGAGGAGAGCCATGGCGATGGAGGTTTATGGAACCTTAAACCTGATATTATTGAACATGTTGTTAATAATTATTCGGAAATTGAATGCGTTGTAAACGCGAAGAATCCCGGTTGTTTGAATATAGAGATTGATTCATTGGAATATCAAGCGATAGAAGAAGATGAAGACTGTTTTGACAAATTTTGCTCTTTCTGCTGCGCAATTTTTTAATATATGATATATTTTCGGTGTTAAAATTATTTATTTTTGTGCTATAGAATATTCAGACATATTTTGATAGTGAATTATTCTTTCATTATGAAGGTCATTAATTACTACTACTACTAGGTCGAGCGAACTCGGACAGTGGAAATGAGATCCTTCCAGGCTTCCCGATTCTCCATAGTTGTCGCAATTTCGTTTCTCCCAAGTTCAGTATCCCTTTCAAGTTGATCTATATATGTTATGGCCGGTCGTCCACGATTACGCTTTCCATGAGTTGGTTTCCAGAGAAGTAGATCTGGTATGACCTCGTCTTTACTTCGCCAGCAGTGCCCACTGAATCTTAATCTGCGTTCCCGGGGGGTGGTTGATATAGGTGGTATTGTACCATAAAGCTCGGCGTTTGTCATGTGTTGTCTCCAGCTGATGTTTAGGACTGCCCTTAGTAGTCTTGTGTAGCAACCATCAATTCGTTGTTCAAGTGATTTAGTCAGTGTCCAGGCGACACTTATTTTATCCCACTAAACATCGATAGATTAATTATTGCGGATGTCCCCGGGGGGATTGGTTATGATGAGGAACTGTGAGTGGGTCCTGTATAGCCGTTATGTAGTGTATTAATAAGCCAGATAAATTGATTTACATAGTCAGAAACATTTACTCTACATTATGTGCTAGCTTAAGGCATGGTCACCTAACGTAGGTGTAGGTGTGTTTGTTTATGTGTGGATATGTGGCTAACGATTAATTTAAACGACTAAAAACGACTAATATGTTCTAGAACGCAAATGAAAGTGAATAAAGCTAGAATCGCTTCTCCCCTTACACACACATACACACCTCCTATACGTTATATGAACGCACCTTAAGTTTAAGTTACATTCATATACAGAATATAGACTAATGGATGTCCCCTCCCCTATGTTTACACAGTTTCACAGCATTGACTTCAGCTCATAAAGCTTCGGCGCCAACCATAAAGTGTATTATATTATTCCCCTTTTATATCTCTCCGTCTGTTCAGGAATAAAGTATAAAATTAAACGTGTTTATTCGCCTTATGGTGCAATTAAATTCTATTTAATTTACATTCTGAGGAATTTATGGTTATCATTTATCATTATCAATTTATGGTTATTATTATTTTGGTTATCATAGCCAGTTAATATTTTATTATAAAATCAATGCTATACAGTGTGAGCAATAAAGTATATCAACTACGCCACAACTAGGGAAAACATAATAACCGGGGCTCAATAAAATGTGATGACGAGTGTGCGAGCCGAACTGCGCGTAATTAACCATGAAACACGTTCGTGGGCCTTCGCGTTGCACGAGGCTCAGTTATGAGACACAAATTAAAGTTAAGCAATTTTATCACAAAATCTGCATTTAATTATTTAACACAACCGTCAATCAATCAAAGAAAGGGGGTCAGTACCTCCCCTTTTAATCTGCACCCCAACACAAAGGCAGAGGCGGGACATGTACGTGAGTAGTTCTTGAAGGAGAACTGTTTTGTATGGGATGTTTTATAATTGAGATCGTATGCGACCGTATGAGATCGTATTCTTTTTCTTTTAGGACTAATCCCATCACATGCGTACTTTTTAACCGGGTAGTGTACAAATTTAGGAATCGCGTAATTTTTATTGAAATTAATATCTCATATCTCTCCAGACCATCGAGGTTAAGACCCCTAGATCCCTACCTATAAATGTATAATAACAAACACCTCGAAAAACACAGCTTGCCAACACATTGTTGCGAGTGTTAGTAGGATCCTTCACATATTGTTAACTCAGCTGCAGTTAATTGCCATTACCTTTTCCATCGGCTGTTGATTTTATACTCGATAAGGTCCCAGATGCAGTTCTACGACCGTCACCACCTACCGTGACTTTATTCTCCATTGACTTTATTCTATCTCAGATTGAAGCGACGGTCCTTGGTTGAGAACCACCACGAAAGGGAGAAGGAGTTAGAGAATCAATTGAAGGTCTTCGAAGAGAAACGCGAAGAGATGGAAACGCAGGTTGCCTTGACGAGGGAAGTCCAAAGGAAACTAATGGAGGAACACCATCTCAAGGAACAGGTCACACATTTATCATTTATCACACTAGATAACTTTATTTATTGTAGGGCTGGGAGTTTACGTTGTCTCTCTGTTCGTGTAACTGAACAAAACTTCATTTACCGTTATGATATTGCGGGCTTTATAACTTGAAACCGGGGCTGTTCCCATTGGAATAATAGTGAGAAAAAACGTTCTGGAACACAATCCTGGTGAAACAAAAAAATCGTATTGCTTTTGCATATAAATTCATGATCCGGTATAGAATTTGTTAACGTTTAGGAAAATCACCAATAATGCCAGTTGGGCATCAGTCGGATTAATTGATGACAACAATAATACCAACCCGAATTAGTTAAAACATTTACTATACGTCCATGTAAGGTATAATACAATATAGTATAATGCTACTAAAGAAGGATTGGATTGCATTGGATTGGATTGAGATTGAGACCTGGACACTGACTAAATCACTTGAACAACGAATTGATGGTTGCTACACAAGACTACACAAGATGTTTGCAACCGGATGTTAAAAGGGGAAAAGCCACCACCAATTTGGACTAAAGGTCAACTAAAGCCTCTCCCCAAGAAAGGAGACCTCGGTATACCAACAAACTATCGTGGGATCTGTCTGCTTGTGGTAGCTGCCAAAATATAGAATAAAATTATTCTATATAGGATTAGGCCTCACATAGAGAAACTACTACGTAAGAGCCAAAACGGATTTCGACCAAGTAGATCAACAATAGCTCAGATACTTGCACTACGGAGACTGATTGAAGGAATTAAGTCAAAGAATCTCCCCGCTGTCATGACTTTTGTGGACTTCAAGAAGGCATTCGACTCCATCCATAGAGGTAAAATGCTTGAAATCCTAAGAGCTTATGGAATACCAGAAGTAATTGTTGCTGGCATTGGATTGTTATATTGTGACACAGAAGCGCAGGTACTCTCACCAGATGGTGAAACTGAGTTTTTCTCAATCCTGGCTGGCGTACTGCAAGGTGACACATTAGCACCATTACTATTTGTAATTGTGCTGGATTACGCAATGAGGACGGCCACAAAGGGTGAAGATCTGGGATTCACACTTCAAGAACGCAGAAGTAGTAGATATCCGGCAACTACTGTCACAGACACCGACTTTGCGGATGACATCGCCCTGCTCTCTAATACACTAGCAGATGCACAGCTTCTACTAAATAAAGTGGAGAGGGCTGCTAAGGAGGTTGGATTGCATATAAATGCTACAAAGACCGAATTCATGACCTTTAATGTTGATGAAAACTTGACAACCATTGATAATAATCAACTAAGGAAGGTCAACGACTTCCAGTACCTTGGATCATGGATAGAGAGTAGCAAAAAGGACATAGAGATAGAAGTTAGGAAAGCAAAGGCTTGGGTAGCTCTATCAAAAATGGATACCATCTGGAAATCAGATCTCTCCAGGCACCTGAGCCTCAGGTGCCTCTCTCGAGCCACAGTGGAAAGTGTATTTTTATATGGGGGTGAGACCTGGACACTGACTAAATCACTCGAACAACGAATTGATGGTTGCTACACAAGACTACTAAGGGCAGCCCTAAACATCAGCTGGAGACAACACATGACAAACATAGAGCTTTATGGTACAATACCACCTGTATCAACCACCCTCCGTGAACGCAGATTAAGATTCAGTGGGCACTGCTGGCGAAGTAAAGACGAGGTCATGCCAAATCTACTTTTCTGGCAACCAACTCATGGAAAGCGTAGTCGTGGACGACCGGCCATAACATATATAGATCAACTTGAAAGGGATACTGAACTTAGGAGAAACGAAATTGCGACAACTATGGAGAATCGGGAAGCCTGGAAGGATCTCATTTCCACTGTCTGAGTTCGCTCGACCTAGTAGTAGTAGTAGGTAATCAATAAAGTAGTAAAGTAATCAATATGATTGTATTGATTTTACTTTTTTCCCCGGCGAAAAATGTAAAGTAAAATATTTTTGGTGGAATTTCTTAAATTATATTACATATATTGAAAGAGCATCGAAGTAGAAAAGGTTTCTACGTAATTTGAGCAAAATCCATTCACAAACTCAAAAGTTATTGCAACTGTAGTGTCTGCGCGGCGAACTATAAAACGGAACTCAATATCCAATATTGGTTTATGTAGTTAAGCGGCTCTCTAGTTACGTAATAAATATTCTAGAACACTAAATTATTTAACATTGAGTAAGGCAGCATCGGGAGTTGAAGAGCACAATAATTAGAATCGCAGTAACTATGGAAGCAATATAGTAAAATGCTATAGTTCAATTTATTTTCTAACACTACTGTATATTGCTCTATCGTTTATTAAAAGACCTGAGCAACAACAAAAGTACCAATTTAAGAATAAAATTACGAATCACATGGAAGTCAGTCTGCAAGACAAGCGTAACAATGGCGTAGCATTAAAATATTTCCAGTGCGCTCTATCTCAGAAAACAAATAAGTTCAAATAATATAATAATGTAAGAAATGAATAAAGTTATTTAAAGTAAATAAATAAATAATGTAATAAAGTAAATAAATAAATAAAGTTACAAAAGTCATTATCCCTTTCTATCATTGCATATCTCTATAATCCAATAATTCAATATCATCCCGCATATTAGTCACTCTCATATTTATACGTTAACTGAAACACAATATAATGTCAACACAGTGACAATGATAATTAGTCAGCTCTTATTGGTTATCTCATACACACCACCAATATCAAGGCTCATGAAATCAGCTTTCCTACATTGTAACCAATTATCATCTCATCTCATCTCTTCATCACGTATGTAGAGTATATAAGGCAGCACACAATATTCATTAGTTGGTAGTGCCAGTGATTTGTTGTTATGGGTTTATAGATTATTATATGTTAGTAGATTATTTAGTGAATATCGATTTAAGTATAATTTAGGCCAATATATTGTATCATATCAATGAGCGTTATTATAACAAATAATACTTTAATATTGCAATATTTTACTAGACATAACTCTATATTCCGATCCACAATAAAGGGCACGAAGCATTGCCCACAAATAAATTCGTTTCGGCACGGAATTTACTTAGATAAGTTTTTACATATTCATATTTCACTAAGGTCAATATCTATTGACAAATGATAATGTTTTTGCCGGAACACTTAGAACATTTTTTTTCCAATATTCTCTCGACCCTTTCTTAACCTCACTGACGCTCGGTAAATAAAATGCCTCGAGAATAATGAAAAAAAGTTCTACTTTTTTTCCCATGCAATGAATAATTATTTATTGAGACTTTTCCTAAAAGTGACTAATATTTTGTACACTGGATCGTGACTTTTTTTTATGATTTTATATTCAAAAGAAATACCATTTCCGATCCTCCAAGCGTGTATTCTAGAACATATTTTAATCACTATTCCTCCGGTTTTCGTTTGGCTCATCTTAGCAACGCCGGTATTGGCGTCCAGGTGGGATCGAACTGGTGGCCACTAGGTTGAAAGTGTGGCGCTCTAACCATTCGGATAGCGACTCAGGAAAAAGGTAAACCATGGACACACCACCTGGATATCTTGTATGTTCACAATTTGTGTCCTTACGGCCTCAATATATTTCAATAATCTGAAACCAATGCGCTCAACCCTGATCTATAGTAAAATAAATTATATGACATCTTATTTTCGTTTAAGAAGAAAAATTGTAATTCAATTGTGAGTCATAATTTTAACTGAACTTAAATCTGGTAACTGTGAAAAGATAGACAAACCCAAATTACAATTAATCTTGTAGCAACTAGAAGCTCATATCCGATCGGTGGAAGCGTCCAGGGAGGATTTGGCTCTCCAGATGTCCAAACATCTAACTACGGAAACTGAGTTGCGAAAAGAGCTGAGTTACCAACGCAACCTGACTCAACGTTGGGTAAAGAGTTACGCCTGGTCTGTTACCGAAAACGAAAAGTTACAGGCGAAGTTGGAGACTAAAGAGTTAGTAGAGTTACAGACTAAAGAGTTAGTAGAGTTACAGGCGAAGTTGGAGACTAAAGAGATACAGTAGTTGAGTTACAGACTAAAGAGTTAGTTGAGTTACAGACTAAAGAGTTAGTAGAGTTACAGACTAAAGAGTTAGTAGAGTTACAGACTAAAGAGTTAGTAGAGTTACAGGCGAAGTTACAGAGTTATAGTTGAGTTCGTATTGGCGAACCAAATTTACTAATTAATTTATTTCGTTTTTAATTTGGTTAGTTTATTTATACTTTTTTTTTGTTTTAAGGATAATGTTGTTAAGCGCGAGTTCTAGAAAAGCCACACCAATAACAACCTACGCCTTTCGGAGTCAACTTTGATTCTATTAATAGGCTAAATTGAACTATTTATTAATTTGAAGGGAAATAAAGCATGTATTTCCCGCGCCACCCCAAGATCTATTAATTTTCCAATTTTAGATCAATGGAAATACACGAGCGGGGCGGATTCGACTCGCAGCATTTGGAAGTCGTTATTGTCAAAAATATAGTTTATCGATCGATTATAGATTATTGAAACCGATTACTGGTACTTACTTACATACTTACTTACTTACTTACTTACATACTTACTCACTCACTTACTTACTTACTTACTTACTTACTTACTTACATACTTACTTACTTACTTACTTACTTACTTACTTACTTACTTACTTACTTACTTACTTAATTACTTACTTACTTACTTACTTACTTACTTACTTACTTACTTACTTACTTACTTACTTACTTACTTACTTACTTACTTACTTACTTACATACTTACTTACTTACTTACTTAC
>JAUCBJ010004953.1:0-40800 GCA_032718475.1 Nemertoderma westbladi | reverse complement strand
TAACAAGTTAATACTAACTGAGTGCAGCTGGAGCTCGTACTAATAGAGTAACAAGTTAATACTAACTGAGTGCAGCTGGAGCTCGTACTAATAGAGTAACAAGTTAATACTAACTGAGTGCAGCTGGAGCTCGTACTAATAGAGTAACAAGTTAATACTAACTGAGTGCAGCTGGAGCTCGTACTAATAGAGTAACAAGTTAATACTAACTGAGTGCAGCTGGAGCTCGTACTAATAGAGTAACAAGTTAATACTAACTGAGTGCAGCTGGAGCTCGTACTAATAGAGTAACAAGTTAATACTAACTGAGTGCAGCTGGAGCTCGTACTAATAGAGTAACAAGTTAATACTAACTGAGTGCAGCTGGAGCTCGTACTAATAGAGTAACAAGTTAATACTAACTGAGTGCAGCTGGAGCTCGTACTAATAGAGTAACAAGTTAATACTAACTGAGTGCAGCTGGAGCTCGTACTAATAGAGTAACAAGTTAATACTAACTGAGTGCAGCTGGAGCTCGTACTAATAGAGTAACAAGTTAATACTAACTGAGTGCAGCTGGAGCTCGTACTAATAGAGTAACAAGTTAATACTAACTGAGTGCAGCTGGAGCTCGTACTAATAGAGTAACAAGTTAATACTAACTGAGTGCAGCTGGAGCTCGTACTAATAGAGTAACAAGTTAATACTAACTGAGTGCAGCTGGAGCTCGTACTAATAGAGTAACAAGTTAATACTAACTGAGTGCAGCTGGAGCTCGTACTAATAGAGTAACAAGTTAATACTAACTGAGTGCAGCTGGAGCTCGTACTAATAGAGTAACAAGTTAATACTAACTGAGTGCAGCTGGAGCTCGTACTAATAGAGTAACAAGTTAATACTAACTGAGTGCAGCTGGAGCTCGTACTAATAGAGTAACAAGTTAATACTAACTGAGTGCAGCTGGAGCTCGTACTAATAGAGTAACAAGTTAATACTAACTGAGTGCAGCTGGAGCTCGTACTAATAGAGTAACAAGTTAATACTAACTGAGTGCAGCTGGAGCTCGTACTAATAGAGTAACAAGTTAATACTAACTGAGTGCAGCTGGAGCTCGTACTAATAGAGTAACAAGTTAATACTAACTGAGTGCAGCTGGAGCTCGTACTAATAGAGTAACAAGTTAATACTAACTGAGTGCAGCTGGAGCTCGTACTAATAGAGTAACAAGTTAATACTAACTGAGTGCAGCTGGAGCTCGTACTAATAGAGTAACAAGTTAATACTAACTGAGTGCAGCTGGAGCTCGTACTAATAGAGTAACAAGTTAATACTAACTGAGTGCAGCTGGAGCTCGTACTAATAGAGTAACAAGTTAATACTAACTGAGTGCAGCTGGAGCTCGTACTAATAGAGTAACAAGTTAATACTAACTGAGTGCAGCTGGAGCTCGTACTAATAGAGTAACAAGTTAATACTAACTGAGTGCAGCTGGAGCTCGTACTAATAGAGTAACAAGTTAATACTAACTGAGTGCAGCTGGAGCTCGTACTAATAGAGTAACAAGTTAATACTAACTGAGTGCAGCTGGAGCTCGTACTAATAGAGTAACAAGTTAATACTAACTGAGTGCAGCTGGAGCTCGTACTAATAGAGTAACAAGTTAATACTAACTGAGTGCAGCTGGAGCTCGTACTAATAGAGTAACAAGTTAATACTAACTGAGTGCAGCTGGAGCTCGTACTAATAGAGTAACAAGTTAATACTAACTGAGTGCAGCTGGAGCTCGTACTAATAGAGTAACAAGTTAATACTAACTGAGTGCAGCTGGAGCTCGTACTAATAGAGAAACAAGTTAATACTAACTGAGTGCAGCTGGAGCTCGTACTAATAGAGAAACAAGTTAATACTAACTGAGTGCAGCTGGAGCTCGTACTAATAGAGTAACAAGTTAATACTAACTGAGTGCAGCTGGAGCTCGTACTAATAGAGTAACAAGTTAATACTAACTGAGTGCAGCTGGAGCTCGTACTAATAGAGTAACAAGTTAATACTAACTGAGTGCAGCTGGAGCTCGTACTAATAGAGAAACAAGTTAATACTAACTGAGTGCAGCTGGAGCTCGTACTAATAGAGAAACAAGTTAATACTAACTGAGTGCAGCTGGAGCTCGTACTAATAGAGTAACAAGTTAATACTAACTGAGTGCAGCTGGAGCTCGTACTAATAGAGTAACAAGTTAATACTAACTGAGTGCAGCTGGAGCTCGTACTAATAGAGTAACAAGTTAATACTAACTGAGTGCAGCTGGAGCTCGTACTAATAGAGTAACAAGTTAATACTAACTGAGTGCAGCTGGAGCTCGTACTAATAGAGTAACAAGTTAATACTAACTGAGTGCAGCTGGAGCTCGTACTAATAGAGTAACAAGTTAATACTAACTGAGTGCAGCTGGAGCTCGTACTAATAGAGTAACAAGTTAATACTAACTGAGTGCAGCTGGAGCTCGTACTAATAGAGTAACAAGTTAATACTAACTGAGTGCAGCTGGAGCTCGTACTAATAGAGTAACAAGTTAATACTAACTGAGTGCAGCTGGAGCTCGTACTAATAGAGAAACAAGTTAATACTAACTGAGTGCAGCTGGAGCTCGTACTAATAGAGTAACAAGTTAATACTAACTGAGTGCAGCTGGAGCTCGTACTAATAGAGTAACAAGTTAATACTAACTGAGTGCAGCTGGAGCTCGTACTAATAGAGTAACAAGTTAATACTAACTGAGTGCAGCTGGAGCTCGTACTAATAGAGTAACAAGTTAATACTAACTGAGTGCAGCTGGAGCTCGTACTAATAGAGTAACAAGTTAATACTAACTGAGTGCAGCTGGAGCTCGTACTAATAGAGTAACAAGTTAATACTAACTGAGTGCAGCTGGAGCTCGTACTAATAGAGTAACAAGTTAATACTAACTGAGTGCAGCTGGAGCTCGTACTAATAGAGTAACAAGTTAATACTAACTGAGTGCAGCTGGAGCTCGTACTAATAGAGTAACAAGTTAATACTAACTGAGTGCAGCTGGAGCTCGTACTAATAGAGTAACAAGTTAATACTAACTGAGTGCAGCTGGAGCTCGTACTAATAGAGTAACAAGTTAATACTAACTGAGTGCAGCTGGAGCTCGTACTAATAGAGTAACAAGTTAATACTAACTGAGTGCAGCTGGAGCTCGTACTAATAGAGTAACAAGTTAATACTAACTGAGTGCAGCTGGAGCTCGTACTAATAGAGTAACAAGTTAATACTAACTGAGTGCAGCTGGAGCTCGTACTAATAGAGTAACAAGTTAATACTAACTGAGTGCAGCTGGAGCTCGTACTAATAGAGTAACAAGTTAATACTAACTGAGTGCAGCTGGAGCTCGTACTAATAGAGTAACAAGTTAATACTAACTGAGTGCAGCTGGAGCTCGTACTAATAGAGTAACAAGTTAATACTAACTGAGTGCAGCTGGAGCTCGTACTAATAGAGTAACAAGTTAATACTAACTGAGTGCAGCTGGAGCTCGTACTAATAGAGTAACAAGTTAATACTAACTGAGTGCAGCTGGAGCTCGTACTAATAGAGTAACAAGTTAATACTAACTGAGTGCAGCTGGAGCTCGTACTAATAGAGTAACAAGTTAATACTAACTGAGTGCAGCTGGAGCTCGTACTAATAGAGTAACAAGTTAATACTAACTGAGTGCAGCTGGAGCTCGTACTAATAGAGTAACAAGTTAATACTAACTGAGTGCAGCTGGAGCTCGTACTAATAGAGTAACAAGTTAATACTAACTGAGTGCAGCTGGAGCTCGTACTAATAGAGTAACAAGTTAATACTAACTGAGTGCAGCTGGAGCTCGTACTAATAGAGTAACAAGTTAATACTAACTGAGTGCAGCTGGAGCTCGTACTAATAGAGTAACAAGTTAATACTAACTGAGTGCAGCTGGAGCTCGTACTAATAGAGTAACAAGTTAATACTAACTGAGTGCAGCTGGAGCTCGTACTAATAGAGTAACAAGTTAATACTAACTGAGTGCAGCTGGAGCTCGTACTAATAGAGTAACAAGTTAATACTAACTGAGTGCAGCTGGAGCTCGTACTAATAGAGTAACAAGTTAATACTAACTGAGTGCAGCTGGAGCTCGTACTAATAGAGTAACAAGTTAATACTAACTGAGTGCAGCTGGAGCTCGTACTAATAGAGTAACAAGTTAATACTAACTGAGTGCAGCTGGAGCTCGTACTAATAGAGTAACAAGTTAATACTAACTGAGTGCAGCTGGAGCTCGTACTAATAGAGTAACAAGTTAATACTAACTGAGTGCAGCTGGAGCTCGTACTAATAGAGAAACAAGTTAATACTAACTGAGTGCAGCTGGAGCTCGTACTAATAGAGTAACAAGTTAATACTAACTGAGTGCAGCTGGAGCTCGTACTAATAGAGTAACAAGTTAATACTAACTGAGTGCAGCTGGAGCTCGTACTAATAGAGTAACAAGTTAATACTAACTGAGTGCAGCTGGAGCTCGTACTAATAGAGTAACAAGTTAATACTAACTGAGTGCAGCTGGAGCTCGTACTAATAGAGTAACAAGTTAATACTAACTGAGTGCAGCTGGAGCTCGTACTAATAGAGAAACAAGTTAATACTAACTGAGTGCAGCTGGAGCTCGTACTAATAGAGAAACAAGTTAATACTAACTGAGTGCAGCTGGAGCTCGTACTAATAGAGTAACAAGTTAATACTAACTGAGTGCAGCTGGAGCTCGTACTAATAGAGTAACAAGTTAATACTAACTGAGTGCAGCTGGAGCTCGTACTAATAGAGTAACAAGTTAATACTAACTGAGTGCAGCTGGAGCTCGTACTAATAGAGAAACAAGTTAATACTAACTGAGTGCAGCTGGAGCTCGTACTAATAGAGAAACAAGTTAATACTAACTGAGTGCAGCTGGAGCTCGTACTAATAGAGTAACAAGTTAATACTAACTGAGTGCAGCTGGAGCTCGTACTAATAGAGTAACAAGTTAATACTAACTGAGTGCAGCTGGAGCTCGTACTAATAGAGTAACAAGTTAATACTAACTGAGTGCAGCTGGAGCTCGTACTAATAGAGTAACAAGTTAATACTAACTGAGTGCAGCTGGAGCTCGTACTAATAGAGTAACAAGTTAATACTAACTGAGTGCAGCTGGAGCTCGTACTAATAGAGAAACAAGTTAATACTAACTGAGTGCAGCTGGAGCTCGTACTAATAGAGTAACAAGTTAATACTAACTGAGTGCAGCTGGAGCTCGTACTAATAGAGTAACAAGTTAATACTAACTGAGTGCAGCTGGAGCTCGTACTAATAGAGTAACAAGTTAATACTAACTGAGTGCAGCTGGAGCTCGTACTAATAGAGTAACAAGTTAATACTAACTGAGTGCAGCTGGAGCTCGTACTAATAGAGTAACAAGTTAATACTAACTGAGTGCAGCTGGAGCTCGTACTAATAGAGTAACAAGTTAATACTAACTGAGTGCAGCTGGAGCTCGTACTAATAGAGTAACAAGTTAATACTAACTGAGTGCAGCTGGAGCTCGTACTAATAGAGTAACAAGTTAATACTAACTGAGTGCAGCTGGAGCTCGTACTAATAGAGTAACAAGTTAATACTAACTGAGTGCAGCTGGAGCTCGTACTAATAGAGTAACAAGTTAATACTAACTGAGTGCAGCTGGAGCTCGTACTAATAGAGTAACACAAGTTAATACTAACTGAGTGCAGCTGGAGCTCGTACTAATAGAGTAACAAGTTAATACTAACTGAGTGCAGCTGGAGCTCGTACTAATAGAGTAACAAGTTAATACTAACTGAGTGCAGCTGGAGCTCGTACTAATAGAGTAACAAGTTAATACTAACTGAGTGCAGCTGGAGCTCGTACTAATAGAGTAACAAGTTAATACTAACTGAGTGCAGCTGGAGCTCGTACTAATAGAGTAACAAGTTAATACTAACTGAGTGCAGCTGGAGCTCGTACTAATAGAGTAACAAGTTAATACTAACTGAGTGCAACTGGAGCTCGTACTAATAGAGTAACAAGTTAATACTAACTGAGTGCAGCTGGAGCTCGTACTAATAGAGTAACAAGTTAATACTAACTGAGTGCAGCTGGAGCTCGTACTAATAGAGTAACAAGTTAATACTAACTGAGTGCAGCTGGAGCTCGTACTGATAGAGTAACAAGTTAATACTAACTGAGTGCAGCTGGAGCTCGTACTAATAGAGTAACAAGTTAATACTAACTGAGTGCAGCTGGAGCTCGTACTGATAGAGTAACAAGTTAATACTAACTGAGTGCAGCTGGAGCTCGTACTGATAGAGTAACAAGTTAATACTAACTGAGTGCAGCTGGAGCTCGTACTGATCGAGTAACAAGTTAATACTAACTGAGTGCAGCTGGATCTCGTACTAATAGAGTAACACAAGTTAATACTAACTGAGTGCAGCTGGAGCTCGTACTAATAGAGTAACAAGTTAATACTAACTGAGTGCAGCTGGAGCTCGTACTAATAGAGTAACAAGTTAATACTAACTGAGTGCAGCTGGAGCTCGTACTAATAGAGTAACAAGTTAATACTAACTGAGTGCAGCTGGAGCTCGTACTGATAGAGTAACAAATTAATACTAACTGAGTGCAGCTGGAGCTCGTACTAATAGAGTAACAAGTTAATACTAACTGAGTGCAGCTGGAGCTCGTACTAATAGAGAAACAAGTTCAAATTAGAGTTTTAATTCAAATCAATTTTATGTCAAATGTTACAAATCAATATTTTTGCGATTTAACATAATGACATATATTTTGAGTGACTGAATTCCGCCTATATACTAATTAATTTTAGCTTCATATTATTTTCCCTCAAGATTTTATTACGCAAAGGACACTTTTAAACATTACAGATCCTCGTTTATTTATATGTAGTTCGTTCGCTACACTCACTCTGTATATTAACAATTGTCTCATATACCTGAAAAGTGTTACTTTTTCCCACACTACCGGTATGTCTGTATGATGCAAATGATGCAAAAAAATAGTTGTTACTGTAAAAATAATTAATTCAAAATTCTTTGATTTATTTAAAGAAATACAGTAGTAAAATTCCGGTTTGTCCGGAATATTCCGGGATATGAAAAACTGTAATCCCGATTCCGATACATCCCTAATAATTATTTAATGTATTTATTGCTACAACATGTTACATTACTATTTTATTATTATTTATTAAATAAAACATCATGAATTGTATCGATTACTTAGTGTATTATAACAATATTTTACTAATAATTATTATTATTTCACGTTTATAATAAGATGTTTCGATTTAATTACATTAAACATAAAAAAATGGCAAATATCTGAATAGATTCAACAGTAAAACTCTTTATTTTTCAATAATTGAGTATTTTTTCTGCA
Source organism: Nemertoderma westbladi (assembly GCA_032718475.1). Taxonomy (NCBI): domain Eukaryota; kingdom Metazoa; phylum Xenacoelomorpha; order Nemertodermatida; family Nemertodermatidae; genus Nemertoderma; species Nemertoderma westbladi. Next base: position 33,324 of record JAUCBJ010004953.1, on the reverse strand, counting down.
CAAGTCTCCCCATCGGGGAACTCCTCTCAATCATCTGTGATGCCCGGTAGAATAAGCTGAGTCCACCGGTGCTGGTTCAATGTCTATCGTTGGCATTTCCTCATCTTCTAAGGCGGCCGCCGCAGCTTTGCGATGTAGAATCTGTTGGTATGCGATCTCGAAACATTGGCCCAGTGTCATCATGATCTCTCGAGCCATAGACTACATAGAAATATAAATAAATTTATGGTAAGAAAACTAAATCATAAAAGACATACAATTAGGGAAGTTATTAAGAAATACATTATTAAAAATATACGATATTGTTAAAAGTTGTTGTCAACAAAGTGCCTGATAAGATAACAGCTGATTACTCTCAGAAATAAAACTGTAACCTGTTCTATTGTGTTTAGTTTATTGTTTTGGTTAAAATAATGTGCCACTGTATCCTGCTCCTTTCCTTTAATTGATAATTGAGGCGGGATATTAATTCGCCGAGATGGCATTGTATCATCCGCCCACCTAATGACTTATTTATCACGGCCAACTGTTGGACTGTACAATTATAGTTATTAGCTTGAAAAACACACGATAAATACATGACATTTAGGTACTTACAATTAATAGGTGTAACAACAATTCATGACATGTAACACGAAATACATGACATTTACTTACAATAGATGTAACACGAAATACATGACATTTACTAACAATAGATGTAACAACAAATACATGACATTTACTAACAATAGGTGTAACAACAATTACATGACATTTACTAACAATAGATGTAACACCAAATACATGACATTTACTTACAATAGATGTAACACCAAATACATGACATTTACTAACAATAGATGTAACAACAAATACATGACATTTACTTACAATTAATAGGTGTAACAACAATTACATGACATTTACTAACAATAGGTGTAACAACAATTACATGACATTTACTAACAATAGATGTAACACCAAATACATGACATTTACTTACAATAGATGTAACACCAAATACATGACATTTACTTACAATAGATGTAACACCAAATACATGACATTTACTAACAATAGATGTAACAACAAATACATGACATTTACTTACAATTAATAGGTGTAACAACAATTACATGACATTTACTAACAATAGGTGTAACAACAATTACATGACATTTACTAACAATAGATGTAACACCAAATACATGACATTTACTTACAATAGATGTAACACCAAATACATGACATTTACTTACAATAGATGTAACACCAAATACATGACATTTACTAACAATAGATGTAACAACAAATACATGACATTTACTTACAATTAATAGGTGTAACAACAATTACATGACATTTACTAACAATAGATGTAACACGAAATACATGACATTTACTAACAATAGATGTAACACCAAATACATGACATTTACTTACAATAGATGTAACACCAGATAATGACATTTACTTATAATAGATGTAACACGAAATACATGACATTTACTTACAATAGATGTAACACCAAATACATGACATTTACTAACAATAGATGTAAAAACAAATACATGACATTTACTTACAATTAATAGGTGTAACAACAATTACATGACATTTACTAACAATAGGTGTAACAACAATTACATGACATTTACTAACAATAGATGTAACACCAAATACATGACATTTACTTACAATAGATGTAACACCAAATACATGACATTTACTAACAATAGATGTAACAACAAATACATGACATTTACTTACAATTAATAGGTGTAACAACAATTACATGACATTTACTAACAATAGATGTAACACGAAATACATGACATTTACTTACAATAGATGTAACACCAAATACATGACATTTACTAACAATAGATGTAACAACAAATACATGACATTTACTTACAATTAATAGGTGTAACAACAATTACATGACATTTACTAACAATAGGTGTAACAACAATTACATGACATTTACTAACAATAGATGTAACACGAAATACATGACATTTACTTACAATAGATGTAACACCAAATACATGACATTTACTAACAATAGATGTAAAAACAAATACATGACATTTACTTACAATTAATAGGTGTAACAACAATTACATGACATTTACTAACAATAGGTGTAACAACAATTACATGACATTTACTAACAATAGATGTAACACCAAATACATGACATTTACTTACAATAGATGTAACACCAAATACATGACATTTACTTACAATAGATGTAACACCAAATACATGACATTTACTAACAATAGATGTAACAACAAATACATGACATTTACTTACAATTAATAGGTGTAACAACAATTACATGACATTTACTAACAATAGATGTAACACGAAATACATGACATTTACTTACAATAGATGTAACACCAAATACATGACATTTACTAACAATAGATGTAACAACAAATACATGACATTTACTAACAATAGATGTAACAACAAATACATGACATTTACTAACAATAGATGTAACAACAAATACATGACATTTACTTACAATTAATAGGTGTAACAACAATTGCATGACATTTACTAACAATAGGTGTAACAACAATTACATGACATTTACTAACAATAGATGTAACACGAAATACATGACATTTACTTACAATAGATGTAACACGAAATACATGACATTTACTTACAATAGATGTAACACCAAATACATGACATTTACTTACAATAGATGTAACAACAAATAAATGACATTTACTTACAATAGATGTAACACCAGATACATGACATTTACTTACAATAGATGTAACAACAAATAAATGACATTTACTTACAATAGATGTAACACCAGAAACATGACATTTACTAACAATAGATGTAACACGAAATACATGACATTTACTTACAATAGATGTAACACCAAATACATGACATTTACTTACAATAGATGTAACACCAAATACATGACATTTACTAACAATAGATGTAACAACAAATACATGACATTTACTTACAATAGATGTAACAACAAATAAATGACATTTACTTACAATAGATGTAACACCAAATACATGACATTTACTTACAATAGATGTAACACCAAATACATGACATTTACTAACAATAGATGTAACACCAAATACATGACATTTACTAACAATAGATGTAACACCAAATACATGACATTTACTTACAATAGATGTAACACCAGATACATGACATTTACTTACAATAGATGTAACACCAAATACATGACATTTACTTACAATAGATGTAACACCAAATACATGACAATATCGTTTTCCCCGGCTGAGATCTTTAGTTATGTACGAAAATACACGCTGATCATCGCTATCCTGAGCCGCGTAGGATATCGTTTTAATATCGTGCTCCGATATGGTCACCTGAAATTTAATTCACATGAATGAAAATTAAATAGAAATATAAACCTTTACTGAAAAATTATTAAGTAACAAAGAGTTGCAAAGGTTGAATTATTCTTGGATCATTATCCTTTAAGATTAATTTATAATAATTACGAACATTTGTGACGGTTGTTACACAAGACTACTAAGGGCAGCCCTAAACATCAGCTGGAGACAACACATGACAAACACCGAGCTTTATGGTACAATACCACCTGTATCAACCACCCTCCGTGAACGCAGATTAAGATTCAGTGGGCACTGCTGGCGAAGTAAAGACGAGGTCATATCAGATCTACTTTTCTGGCAACCAACTCATGGAAAGCGTAATCGTGGACGACCTGCCATAACATATATAGATCAACTTGAAAGGGATACTGAACTTGGGAGAAACGAAATTGGGACAACTATGGAGAATCGGGAAGCCTGGAAGGATCTCATTTCCACTGTCCGAGTTCGCTCGACCTAGTACCGGTAGTTGTACTGTAGTAGGCGTGTTAATTGGCTGTACTGTAATACAGTATATACAAACCTTTTGTTCGGGATCAACAAATTTTAACATTTCCCAGTTCATCTCGAGTACAATCTGAGGGGTTTTTTGCATTGATCGCGCAGATACTTTCAGTTTCTTCATTGCGGTTTTTAGACCTTGTTTACCCTTAAAAATAAGAAATAATTAAATACTATGATTGATTATATATTGATTTTCCCATGTCCTATGTACTTACTAAACAGATAAAGATATCTATGGGTCATGATTTTCCATGTATTTCTGTATTTAATGTACCGGAGTCTATCCCTCTATCCTGTGGTACCAAACTGCACTTACCTCCTCCTTTGTCACGAACGTTGTACCAAAATAACTCGCTGTATATTTAACACTGTAATATAGAAGCGTTTCCGTGGCATGGCTCCACGAGTGTCTATTGCCGACCCGTCCCAGCGACGTCTGACTTGGTGAACGCAGTTTCGGGATGTGAACTCCGTCTACCATCTGCGGATAATGTACTGTATGTAAATCAATTAAAATAAACAAACTGGAAAATCAAATTAAATCAAGTTTAAAATTTGCCGCTCTTTTGCCATTTTGATTGATTGTAGTTTTGCTTGTGGGTATAAAACTTTGTGCATTAGCTACTGTAATATAACTGGTTCATTATTACTATAATATGATAAATTATAAGGAATTAAATTTATGTAAATTGTTTCGATAAAAAAACAATATATTTCAGGATTGAGATCTGTAAAACTTTATTAACAACAAAGTAACATACTGCACTACCATCGCCATACATTCGCTATGTATATTGTAAACTCAATGAATTATATTATTCGAACTCTATTAGCTATTACTTTTTGTATTCGTCATACAGCTGTTATAAACTTAAACTCTACAGCTGTTAGGACTATTGGTGGTGGTTAGGTTGACTAATATTATGTGCTCTTTATTGATGAGTTTTATTATTATTATTTTTGTGTCTAAAGTAAAATATAATTTATTAGTTTTGGAAATTATTTGTGTGATTTATTTGGGTTAGATGAGGGACTGAACGCTGGCCGTGCTTAACTTCTTGCGTGGTGGCTGGATTATGAACCCTAGCCTTACAGACTTTCATAATCTGAATTTGCCTGACATTAACTGTTAGCGTTTCACCCAGCTCTTCCTTTAGACAAGATTTATTTGGTGAGGTTCACATCTCCCTATCATATGGAGGAATTGACCTCCAACTCGAAGCTCTAGTTTGTGAGTCTATGGATACTGATATCTTAGGAGGGGTTCCTTTCTGTGTTCAGAATGGTATAGAGGTAAATTTGGCTCGCCAGGAAATCAATTTGAAAGGTAAACTTATCACTTATGGTTCCAGAGCTGAAAATTTCAGCAACATTAGATTCCTTCAACAATGTGTGCGAAATCCTAAATCGACAACAATATTTCCTGGTGATTTTCTTGAAGTCACCAGTGATTCATTATCCAATTTCAATGGAGAAGTAGCTGTCGAACCTCGATTTGATTCCCCTCTAAGTGGTTCGTGGCCATCTCCAATAATTACCCGTGTGATTGAGGGAGCCATCCGGATTCCGAACCATTCTGAGGTACCAATCAATCTTAAAAAGGCTCAATATATTGCCCAGATACAACCTGTTGTATCTTCAGATTTTAAGTTTGAAGCACCATTCACTCCAGCTCCAATGTTAGAATTTCCTTCCGATATGTCATTTTCTTCTACTGTTGTCCTAGATCCTGATAATCAACTCACAAGTATACAGAAAGAACAATTTCAAAGATTATTGGTCAAGTATGACTCTGTATTCAATCCTGACATTGGCGCCTATAATGATAATAGTAGTGGTTGTATTCGTGCAAATATTAATTTAGGTCCTGTTCTCCCCCCCTCTACTAAGGGCAGGATTCCCTTTTATAATAATTCCAATCTTTCTCTACTACAGGAAGAAGCTGACAAATTGGAGCGTCTTGGTGTATTGGTTAAACCTGAAGATGTTGGAATTATTCCCCAATGTGTGTCTCCTAGTTTTCTGGTTAATAAGCCTGATGGAGGTAAGCGATTTGTAACTGCTTTCAACAACATTGCTCAGTTCACTAGAATGATTCCAGGCACTGTCACAAAATGTGATGATGTTCTTCGTAATATTTCTTCTTTTAAATACCTGATTAAAACAGATTTGACCAAAAGTTTCTTCCAAATAAAGGTGTCTAAATCATCAATGCCTTATTTAGGTACAGTTACTCCATACAAGGGAATTCGTCTTTATGCTAGAGCTGCTATGGGCATGCCTGGTTCGTCGGAATGGCTCGATGAAGTTGTATCTCGTGTTTTTGGTGATCTATTACAGCAAGGGAAAGTTGTTAAGTTGGCGGATGATCTCTATACAGGAGGAGATAGCATTGATGATTTGGTTATCAACTTTGAAAACATTCTTGAGCGTCTTTCTAATAATAACCTTCGACTTTCTAGTTCAAAGACAGTTATTGCTCCAAAGTCAACTACTATTCTCGGTTGGATATGGAGGGGCGGTTCCATATCAGTCAGCTGTCACAAAATTACCCCTCTAGTTGTCATGTCACCTCCATCTACATGTACAGCAATGAAATCATTCCTGGGAGCTTGTCAGGATGTATCCAGGTGTATAGAAGGTTACTCCTCTTTATTGGCTCCCCTTGAGGATAGTATTAAGGGTTTGAAAGGTAATGAGAAATTATCTTGGTCTCCAGAATTGCAGTCTGCTTTTAAGAAAGTCCAGGATACACTGCGTTCACCTAATACCATAACTATACCTACAAAAAGTGACCGGCTTGTTATTTCTGTTGACGCTGCCTGTAAAGTTTCCAATAAAGGTTTAGGGGCTACTCTGTTCGTGGTCCGCGGGGATAAAAAACATATTGGCGGATTTTACAGCTTCAAATTGCGTGACCATCAGACAAAGTGGCTTCCCTGTGAGGTCGAGTCCCTGGCCATTGGCTCTGCTGCTCAACATTGGAGGTCTCTTATTTGCAATAGTATACATACTACTCAGATTCTAACTGATAGCCGTCCTTGTGTTGATGCTTGGAAGAAACTATGCCTTGGTGAATTTTCCTCTTCAGCCCGAGTGTCCACTTTTCTTACCATTCTAAGTTCACTTAATATTAGTGTTTGTCACATTAAGGGTGTCAACAACTCTGTTAGCGATTATCAGTCTAGAAACCCCGCAATCTGCACTTATCCCAATTGTCAGATTTTTAAATTCGTCTCAGATACAGTGGATTCTGTTGTTTATGATATCTCTATATCTGATGTTCTAGCTGGAAGAATACATATGCCATATTTAAATAATACCTCATGGCGTGCTGCCCAATACATATTCCATATTTAAATAATACCTCATGGCGTGCTGCCCAACATGCATGTCCTGTTCTTCGCAAGGCATACATCCACTTGAAGAATGGATCTAAACCGCTAAGAAAGGACAAAGGAGGACGTGATCTTAAGGAATATCTTCGCATCGCATCGATTAGCAGCTCTTCTGATTTGATTGTCATTCGGAAACATGACCCATTTGTACATTCCAGAGACCTTACTGTTGTACCTAAGGATATCTCTGTGGGACTGCTCACTGCTTTACATACACTCTTCAGCCACCCTTCCAAACATCAGATGGTTTTATTGTTTAATCGTTACTATTTTGCTATTGGTTCCACTAAGACAATCCAAGACATCGTAGACAATTGCGAAGTTTGTAATGCACTCAAGAAGGTTCCCCATGAATTAATTGAAGAAACTAGCTCTTCATCTCCGGATCAAGTTTTCCAAAAGCTTGCTGCCGATGTCATCCGCAGAAATCGTCAGAAGATACTTGTAGTCAGAGATATCTTATCCAGCTATACTGTAGCATCAATTATTCCAAGTGAACAAGCAACAGACCTTCGAGCTTCTATTATCACATCTATACTCCCCTTGAAATTCAAGATGTCAAAGGTTCGTGTTGATTGTTTCTCTTCCTTAAAATGTCTTGAAAATGATCCCCTTCTTGTCCAACATGGAATTCATCTAGAGTTTGGGAGAGTTAAAAACATAAATAAGAATCCAGTTGGTGAAAAGGCAATACAGGAACTTGAATCTGAGTTACTTCGACAGGACCCCGCTGGTGGACCAGTCACCCCACCTTCATTAACAGTATGTGTAGAAATGTTGAATTCCAGAATTCGAAGCCGCGGCTTATCTGCTAAAGAGATATTATATGGCAGAGATCAGGTTTCAGGTGAACGTTTGAATTTCAATGACCATGACCTTGCTGCTTCTCTTGATGAAGAAAAATCTCGTAATCATGGTTACAGTGCCAAATGCAAGGCTCGAGGTTGCCTTCCCGCTGAAAAGGCTAATGTTCGTGAGGGTCACTTGGTTTACATTAAATCTGAAGGGTCAAAACTCCATGGTCGTGATAGGTATATTGTTATAAAAATCGATAAGAACATGGCTACACTTCAGAAGCTCCATGGTAATCGATTTGGCTCTCTTCAGTATGAAGTGCCATTAACGTCCATATTTCCCACCAATCAGGCATTTGATTGGGATCTCCATCAGATTTCATCTTCTTCCGATAATGAGTCTAGCTGTGATGACATTACTGTTCCTAAAATAAATGAACATTTCCCATGTGATGTTGATGAGAAAGCAACTATTCCAAAAGAGGTATTACGGAGATCAGGTCGTACCCGTAAAGAACCCGAAAGACTGGGTGTTTCTATGGACAACAATCTGGATTATAGTTCGGATAACCTCGATAACCTTCTCGAACCATGGTGTCCTGGGTGGACAAAGGAGGACTATAAGGGCTATGCTGATATGAAATCTAAGAAGAATGAAGGAAAAAAAGATAATTAGGACAGCGCCATACATTCGCTATGTATATTGTAAACTCAATGAATTATATTATTCGAACTCTATTAGCTATTACTTTTTGTATTCGTCATACAGCTGTTATAAACTTAAACTCTACAGCAAGTAAAATATAATTTATTAGTTTTGGAAATTATTTGTGTGATTTATTTGGGTTAGATGAGGGACTGAACGCTGGCCGTGCTTAACTTCTTGCGCATCGAACAGGTAGTTTCTCTCAACCTTAAACTGAATGTCCCACCTGAACTTCATCTAAATGCGGCGAGTTTCCGTCCCTCCATCGCCGTGCGACACTGCCGATATCGGTGTAGTCCTTGAACAAATCCACCCAGAGATTGGACGACGCGCCGAGGGGATTCTTCAATATAGTGTATCCACCGGGCATAGAAATTAGTGTGAATATATATTCCTAAAAAATAACAATATACATAATATATCCGTCTGAATATAGTCGATAGTAAGTCTATGCCAATATTACCGAAGTCCATGTAAATAAGAATATATTCCTAAACTGTGATCTACAGCTACTAATACGTACCATGTTTTTCTCGATGTTGTCTAACTGCTGTTGTATCTGCTCGTTTTGAGACTGCAAGGTTACGTAGGTATGTTCCTCCAAGGATTTCTCGTGATCCGAAGAGACGGCCAAAGATGCCTTGATTCGACGCGAGTGTCCAAGTCGACATCCCTTCGTTATCTACGGGGGATAAATGAAAATAGTCTCATTCAACCATCCCAGGTGGATGTATAAATATTTATATTAAAAAGTAGGGGCCGTTAGGCCAGGGATTACGCACAAATTGTGACGATTTATTTCCAGTGCGTTCCCCTCAGAACTATACTCCCCAGAGGAAACTCCAGTACTCAAGTCGATGTTTTTAAATTACCATTTTTTAATTAATAATATTGAACATTTATAACATTACTAAACAGAAACTCACCAACATAGTATACTGTATATATAAGGAATAAGGCTATGTGTGTGTGTGTATGTGTGTATGTGTCCCTATAGAAATCTCCCCTTTCTTTATCGGGGATACTTGACGCAAATCCAATTTCAGTAAATTAAAATTAACATTGTTAATTACCGGTATCAAATATGGATAAGGGATGAGATAATGCAAAAACAGGAGGCCCTTTATTCTAACCAAAACAATAAATAACAAAACAAAACAATAAATTTCCCCCCGTTGATGTGGCACACTAAATCCGGTTCTCCCACCCAGCAGTTGAGGTGAACTGTGGATTTGGGCTCCTCTCACAAGTATATTCTGGTGTGGAACTGCGGTCTACAGATGGTGTACGTACGGTCTGGAAGTATAAACATAGTTGTCCCATGATACGTATGGGGACGTTCATAAAGTATGTCAAGCAAATTTCCCCGATGTTTGACACCCCCCCCCCCCCCCCCCCCCATCTCTGTCACAAGGTGTCACGCAAGCTCCCCCATCTGTCACAATAGTAAATTTATAATACCCAGCCCCCGAGACAAAAAATATTTATGTCAATAATACACAATGTTTGTTATGCCAAAATACAACATCGGATTTCCCATATCACATTTCCCACGGACAAGTCAAGTGTTCATCTATATATTAATAACAGGTATTACAGAGTCGGAGTCAATGGATGCTATGTCCTCCCCAATAATGGAGGGTGGCACTAAATATTCATCGTTTGTTATGCCAAAATACAATATTAATTCAATCACTATCTACATTTTCCAAGTCAAGTGTTCTTATTCTATATTAATAACAGGTATTACAGCGTTGGAGTCAATGGCTTCTATGTCCTACTCAATTTATCTATTATACTCAATGTCATATGTCATATCATGTCAAATGTCATATTGTATAATGCGGCAGCAATATTTCTTCTTAACTCCAAGAGTGTAGCAGCAAGATTTAATGTTGCCTCTTCTTGCAATTCGAAATACAAAACTGCTGGAGTACCGTAACAGGATATGTTGTTATTGAGAAAGAACTCACGGAGACAATTCCAGGCAGCTATGGCCAACTTATCTCGGCTCTGCGTTCCTCCAGACTGCTAATGAATTGGCATGTTGTAATAGCTGCTCTCTTCCTTAAACTCCTGGTGGTAGTAACCCAGCTTTAATGAATGATGTCTTCAGATTTGGAACACAGAAAATATCGTGTTCGGTTTCTAATGTTCCCATGCTCAAGATGAAACATAGCAGAAACTTTAGCAGAATTTACAGTATAATTAACATTAGTATTATTGATGTTTCTAATGAAATCTTTTAGAAGGGGAATTACAATAGGTCGAATTTGCACCATCCTATTGTCGCCATCTATCCAAGCACCAGTGACCCGATTGGTCTGCGTTCCTGGGTGGAGTAATTCGTGCAAACCAGGTTAAGTACAACTTCAGTGAGTTTACAAACACTAACACAGGTGTCCGTAGGGAGAACACTGATATTTTGTCGATGCTTATCTTTGCAGCTTTTCTATCCAGAATCATCAGTTCCTGGATTTGGGTAAACTGTCACTCAGGTAGCAATTGCATCAAATCCTGATGTACCCTAACTGCTTCCAGGAAGTCACCAACCGCCCCTCCATCTGCTGGTACTGCTGGTCCCCTGTAACGTTTTTCGATCATATATCCATGGCGAAGATCGATATCCATAACAACTGTTGGTATGTAAATCGAATCTATATTTGAAACTGTCAGAGGGAATTCCAATAATAGCCATTCTGCTTCTGGACAACCAAGAGATCTTACTTGCTGTGTTATTTGTTTGGATTCCTGTTGTTGGTCTTTATTTTCTTTATTAATATGTTGGCCGGTTATTTTAATATTTTAATATTCCTGGGCTGTGACTTTAATGGCATCCTGTTTATTCCCAGAAGTTAAATACAGGCTGCATTTCTCATCCGAACCATCTTCATATTTAGTGACGTAATCCGCTGAGGTATGGTGATCCGTTATTAAAGCATTGTCATTTGATTGATGCAATGCAAACAATGAAGGAAAACATGGAGAAAATGCCTCATCTCCATCGGTTGGATACGTATGTCGACCAGCAACTAGAGGGGGGAGAAGTCTGATGGGTCTACCTCACCGGGGATCTCGTTCAGCTAAGATAAGCCAGATAAGCTTCTAGGGCCTCTTTCGAATGTTTCAGTGGAATGATGTCATAGCTGTATCCTTCCTGCGTACTAGTTTTACGGTGCCTACACACTCTTCTTTTGACACCTGGCCCCTTCCACAGAGCAGCTATGTACTTGTCTTTTTATATTTGACAATATTTGTTCCAGTTGTTCCCTGTCTCTTATTATACCTAACTGATGTGGTCAATGTCGCCTAGAGGTTTTTTGTGCGACTTTTCAATGTACTAAATTAGGTATTCATGGGCTCGCTGGTTGGCACGAGTATATAGCATCATGGCTGACTGAGTTATTGAATGTTGTAATTCAGGAGAATCTACAGCAGCTGATAGTAGCTTTTGCACCTGCTTCCAAATAGGTGCAACTCCTGGATGCGTATCCATGTCGATAGTATGTGTATAAAAATATATTGGAGGACCTTTTTGTTAGCAAGAACATTCGATAATTCCAACACATTTCTATCACTATCAGTTTGATCAAAATTAAGTCGGCATTTGGCTTTGATGTTTGGAATGGTGGAGGACTTGCTAAGAAGGGCACCGAGCCCTCGTTTCATAACATATCTCAAGTCCATATATTGTAAATTGCAGTTCATTAGGGCATTGAATACAAAGACAAGGTAATTCGGATCAGTAGATGTAAGTGAATGGCCACTTAACAGGCCACCCACCAAGGGTGCGGTTCGGGTGATTCTTCCGGATTTACATTACTTTCACTATCTAACAAGTGATCTGTAGCTTCTGTTGGAGGTCTGGGAGTTACAAGAACATTCAATGATGACATTTGATCCCAATGTCTACTACACATAGCCGCTGTACATTCCCCTCTCTGGGCATCTATGAGTTGACTTTTTATTACAAAGTGCATTTGTCAGCAACAAAGTACAGCAAAGATAGCCTGAACCACGGAAATCTTTTGTTAGGGGATACAAATGTTTTTGGCACTTTGTTTGGATTTCCTCCCATGTACTTACTGTAGGTAATCATCCTGCACCTTTGATTGTATATTGGTGATGGATTTACAATAGTAAGCGTCCACTTTCTATTTATCAACACAGTATCTGCGTGAGTAGCTCTCTGCGGGATTATAGATTATAGGGCGTCGGTGTTATAGAATGGTTGAAGGAATCGGCGAAATACTTCTGTATGCATCCGCCCTTCCTCATAAACTGTATGTCCCTCTCCGAGACCTAATGGGTGTCGCTTTAGAGTCCTAGACACTATATCGCCATCGGTAATGAAACATGTTGACCGATGATTCTATAGCCAAATAATATTGTAGGATTATCCCTGGAGGCGAGATAATCGCCCAATATACGCACCCTCTCCATTTCAGCTGTGATTCAAACCTGTTGATGTTAGGGGTAGCTCCTTCTCCATATACGTCCGTATATTTGCTCCTCTTACTCTCCTTATAATCCCAACTTAGGTATGAGATATAGCTGGTTCCAGTTTTGAGCGTGTTATACTCCACGTGGGTTTGTCTGAGTTCTCAATTACCAAATATTCAAGTTTATTGAGTTTATTAAGTTTATTGAGTTTATATTAAGTTTATTCAAGTACTGCGTGCCGTGCCAGTAGCAGAAAGCTGCCTGTGCAATTACTTTGGACTCAGGCAGGTGAGTCAAACTGTAAGGCCTACAGAGCTAACCAGTACTGTACCACCAGTACAGCAAATCACCAAATTATAGAGTGTGCTATTTGCACCTAGTATATTTACTTGCGCATACTGACAAACAGCATCAGCTCGCACCTATAAGAGATACAGGTTGACCCGGGTTTTTCCTGTCTGAATCTGAGATATTTGGTCCTAAATTTTATGGCGTCCCAGGACGGCGTCACGCTTCACCCTGATCTAAGGAACTTACGGCGGGCAATGGCAGCCTTCATCATGATCTTCTCCATGTGGGCATATCCTGGCACTAATAAAAGTTTATTCACCCATTCAGGATGGTCACTAAGCAAGTTTAAGGCAAGGGACATAGGACTCCCATCCATTACCATAGCCACCCACTCCCTACTGCAGCTCGGGTCACATACACCACTATTTTGCATTGTCCTCTCCATTATAGACTCCACAGCAGCATACGAGCTCAGATCGCCTTCAATGGGTGAATGGACCTGTACATCCGTAAACAGTGGACCAGGGGTGGCTTCAATGGTGCCTCGATCCTCCAACAATGATATGAGTCTTTCATACGTTTTGTCATTGAATATCGTTGATTATGACTTGAGGTGACCCTTCAGGACAGATAATTCCGACAGGACAAACAGGGAATGAATCGAACTAAACAATGTTTTGTTTTGGTTCAAAAATGAGTCTAGTGTGCTATCTAATTTTTCTCCAAGCTCTAAATGTTTCATGTTCATCTGTTGGTATTTATGTTTTGGTGGGTGATTAATCGAAAGGACGTTTGTGACCTTTGATACAGGTAGCAGTAGATGTTTTTGATTATATACATGGTACGTTTTACCAACAAACTGCATGTTGTCAATTAGTACTGAAATATCTCCATCCCCAAATGATTGTTGAGTATTTGCTGAATATTTCAGCATCCTAGTTACCGTCATGTAACTGAGTAACACACTACATTCTCCAAAGTTGCTAGTTTACCATTATATTTGGAGTGTATAGAAGATAATATAAGTTCATATAATTTGACAGCAATAGTTTTAGATCTTTTCGTTTTAGAGGTCGTCAAATCTTTATTGTCCACACCAGTCAGGTCATACAAAAAATCCCGCACGTCACCTTCCCGAATCACCTTGTCTGGATCATATTCCAACAAATCATTTAAATCGTAGCGCGATCTGTTCAACTGGGTGGCACAAATTTCTCGCAGCTTGCTTCCTGGTGATTTAGATCCAGCAGCCACGGTATTATTACAGGTGGTGACTGGAGGGGATTGTGATACAGTAGAAAATATGCTATCAACGAAATTACAGAAACAAATAGCTCAACAAGATCTTGTAGATCCCTTCTTTATCATTTAATTTAATCTAATCACACCAATAGTTTAGGCACATATTATGCCAATTTTAGCCAATTTGTTGGATAATCTACATATTCAAATTGTACAGGCACGAAGTAAAGGAAATTTCTTAATATTGGGTGATTTAAACGGACAAATGGGAACAAGGAAGACGACACCGCATATAAGTCACAACATTATTGGGCAATACAATCTGACAGATATCAACCAAAATGGAAAAATACTGCTGGACTTCTACCAGGCTTCCAATATAGCCATAGCAAATACATTCTCCAGACATAAAGGTACTATTGCATATTGTTAGAAGTAGTTTTTGGTCTGTATTGACATGAAAATGATCAGCACCATGTAATTACAGTTTGCATCTCTCAGCTGCCCACAGAATAGCCAATAACCCTTGCTCACAAACAGCCCACCTCGTTTCAGCATCATTCAAAAATCGTGATCCACATATGATGATCATGCATCGTATAGAAACCAAGGCTGTTTTTTCATTTTTTTTTAAGCCTGTTATAACATCATTAAATCCAAATAGTTGTCCCCATCATCACATTTGATATTGTTTGGTATTCGGATGGGATCCAGTGTTTAAAATCAATATATTAGAATCAACTCCACTTTACAATTTTTTCATGAAAGAGGGATTGGCTGATAATAATAAAGACGGTGAGGGATTGTCTGATAATAATAAAGACAGTGACGGATTGTCTGATAATGATGGACTATGCGATATAGACATTGGTCTGGAATTGTTTGATAAATACAATATTGGAGGGGGAACTTGTGATATTATTGACTTTGGTGACGATGATTTTGGAGGATGATTTTTTTTACTTTACTTTACTTTTTTGATAATAATGAAATTGTAGGACATACTAAACTAGCTAGCTCCAGAAACTACGTTTGCGTGGTATAAAACTCGTGAAAAGGAATACCTTCCATTATTTACTAAGGATGGCTCATTAGTTTATTGTACCAATGTCAGTGGACTTATAGGGTAATTTGGGGCCATTTGATCCTAATGACTGGCATGGTGTTTATTCATAGACTCATCAAAAATACGCCTCAAAGCTGTACTCTTACATAATGGAAATATCTTTGCTTCTATCCCTTTGGCTCATTCAACTCACTTAAAAGAGACCTATGAAAGTATGGAGGTCTTTACTAAAATCAAGTACGCTGATCATGAGTGGTATATTTGTGTTGACCTAAAGGTTACTAATATGTTATTGGGACAGAAATCAGGATTTACAAAGTTTCCCTGTTTTTTGTGTGAGTGGGATAGTAGGGATAGGGCAAGCCATTGGACAAAGAATATTTTGAAACAGCGAACTCTAACCCCTGGAGATAAAAATGTTATAAACCCCCGACTAATCCCCAATCCATCAAAGATACTGCCACCTCTACTTCATATCAAATTTGGTCTAATGAAACAATTTGTAAAGGCCCTCAATAAAGAAGGTGACTGTTTCCAGTACATACAAGATAACACCCCCGGTTCCTTTGTTTCCTTAACAATATGTTTTTTATGTTCTTCTTTCCCGGCAGCGTATTTTAATAAATACGATTTTTGGAATCGCGAATTAACTACTTGCACATTGCAAGCAGCTCTCATAATAACAAACAAAAGCGGTACCGTCTGTGTGAAAAACTCAGAGCCCAATGCTGGGTAAGTGTGTATTCCAGCAATAAACGGGTTCAACCAGGAGTCTGTCACATCGTCATTCATGTATCCTGCCAATCCAAGATCTACTAATTTATTGAAAGTTTTTTCTGTATATAAGTTTTTGTGTTCTATAAAATCAAACTGTCCATCACTGTCAGTTCGATTTTGGCAACGCCCCCCCCCCCCCCCCCCCGGGGGGGGGGGGGGGGTCTGAAAAAGTCAATCGTGAGTCTGAAAAAGTTGAAATTTATTTAAAAACTTCCCATAATCATTAAAATCCCTAATTGCGTAATCTGTATTAAAATCTTCGTGGAACAAACTCTTGGATTGGCAGCAAACACGTTTCTGATGATCTAGAGTGGTTTCACCCGGATGTAAGGATAGCCCCATATGAACATGGGGTTTGTTACCTAGAGCACTTTGGCTTTGGAATTCATACCTCCACCATATCCTTTTAATTTTGCCCATTGGCTCTTGCGGACTGTATTGGATCCAGTCTGCAACATGGCTCACAGTCCGATGCCAAGCCTGGGCGAGACGCACACCGTAACTTTCGAGTTTCTCTTGGAAAAACTCGGTGTGGCCAAACACTTCTTTAATTCTATTATAAAGAGGGGCGACGCCTGGTGTTTCTGAATCATTACAAGTGAATGTAACAAAATAATCCCAGGGCGCCTCCCTCGTCAGGGCTGCGAGTTCCTTTAATTTTCTACGAGAATCTGCCTCGTCAAAATTTATCTTATTTTCTTGCAACTTAAACTCAGCAGTTCTCTTGGTTAGAAACTCAAGCCCTTTAGTAAGAGCTAAAACTGCTGAGTTAGAGTTTAGCTGCCGGTTAAGTAGAACATCAAAAATAAACCCTACATAAGGCAGACGCCTAGAGGTATGCAAACTCCAATCCCTTAACCTAATACCTAAATGGTCCTCTAGGGTCGCCACCCCCCTTCTGTTTGTACCCCTGTTTGAAAAGAGCACGGATGGCAGAGCGCCCAAAACAGACCCATTTATCATTGCCCAAAAAATACGTGGAAAAAGAATGCCCTCAATTTGTAGCAATGGCACACTAACATCAGGGTTTAATGAAATAATATGGCTTAGCAGTCTATTAAAATTAGATTGAGCAATGGGTGCATGGACTCGGCGCAATGTTCCCAGCTGTTGGTTGAGGATAATATGGACTCTCGATGGGCACTTTCTGAGAATTGGATAAGAGAGTGGATGCATCGGATGGTACCTCAGACAGTGCGTGGGCTCCAATGAGACCACTACTGCGGTCAAGTCGCTCTATGTAGCGGAGAACATCTTGGTCTGGTTCTATTTTAAATCATGGAAGCTGGGCTTTAGATTAGATAAATTAATTATTATGATTAATTAACAATTAGATTAGATTAGATTAATTTAAAGAACCACCAGACCACGGTGGGTGGTTGGGTGCCTTCCAGTGCACAATTCCACTGCTTCCAAACCACAGAAGCAATGCTGGTGGCCTAACAGCCTAAGTATTGGCCTACTATGTACTGGCATTGATATAGCATAGCAGCAGCGACAGGTAGACAGGCCTATGTTTACAAAGTACTTATGCTTACACCTAAAATCAAAGCAATTAATTAGGGTCATATTGACCCTTCCCTCTAAAATCTACAAATATTAACGAAAACGTCTGAGTTGTTGTTTGTACGTAGGTATCACTAGTCTGGATCCGACCGAAAAAAAAATTTCGAAAAAATGTACTGGGGTGGTAATTTGCAGCACCAAAATTACAAGTAGTGCACAATTTCCACAAAATTTGAAAGTTACATTTTTCGGCTAATTATTTTTCAATACAGGTTTTCTGGGGCGCAAAATACATTGGAAAATATTTAAAAATGATATAATTACCTTAAATGGCTGTTTAGTCCTCTCTGTGTAGGAAAAAAATGAAAAAAACAATTAACCAGCACTTTTCAGTTAGAACACAAAATTTTTAATTCACTTATACGATGCAATAAATTCACATTTTCAGGTTTTCTAGGGCGCTGATTCTAATGGAATACATTTCAAATATGCCAGATCATTGCTACTTGTATTTTTCGGAATAATATGGCAAAAAAAGAAACTTCTATTTATAAAAAACTATCAAGATATGCTCCGTGGACTGCTCCGTGGAAATCAGAATGGGTTCCGTAAAGGTCGTGGGACCATGGAGCCCATTTTGGCACTTAGAAGGATAATTGAAGAATTATCAAAAAAGAAAGACAGGCATCTGGCTGTTATCTTATGATCTTATGGTTGTTATCTTGGCTGTTATTTAGGAAACAATATTCCCAAATTGGAACACTTTAATAAAATAACAATGGATGAGGCAGAAAAGCTAATAAAGAACTCAAAATCTAAATCTAGTACCATGGATCCGATTCCCACGCAATTAGTAAAACATTCAATAAAATTGTTGCTACCAGTGATTATGTTAATTATTAATTTATCAATTACAACTGCTACTGTGCCGACTCTATTCAAGGAAGCTGTGTTAACACCAGTCATAAAGAAAGCACGATTAAACCCTGAGATACTTAGGAACTTTAGGCCGGTGTCTAATCTGATATATTTAGCAAAGTTAACAGAAAGGGTGATTGCAAACCAGCTGATGACTCATATGAACATAAATATATTGTATGAACCTTTACAGAGCGCGTACAGACCCTTACACGGAACGGAGACCGCGTTGCTTAAGGTAAGCGACGACATATTACGCAAAATCGATTCGGGATCGGGAGTACTTCTCGTCTTATTAGACCTCAGTGCTGCCTTCAACACGGTCGACCACGTTAAACTGTTGGACACTCTAGATCGAGAAATCGGGGTTGAGGGAATCGCCCTGGACTGGTTCAAATCGTACTTGTCGAATAGGTCACAACAGGTTCGCATTAATGCAAAATATTCGAACCGGTTGGATTTGCTGTACGGGCTGCCACAAGGATCGGTACTTGGGCCTATATTATTTTCGATATACACTCGTTCGCTTTCAAATGTTATTCGCAACCACGGCCTCTCGTATCATTTGTACGCGGACGATACACAGCTATACATTAGTTTTAAACCTATTAATTCGTCCGTCGCTGTTGAGGTGACTGAACGTTGCGTGGCCGATGTAAAGAAGTGGATGGAAGATAATTTATTGAAAATGAACTCAGATAAAACGGAGATTATCCTTCTGCAGTCCCGTTTCGGTAAACAACTAACGCCCCCTAACATACAAATAGGGGATGACCTGATCAGCTGCAGCGACAAGGCACGTAATATAGGTTTCATCGTGGATTCAAATCTGACATACAGCAATCAAATAAGTACAACGGTCCGAGATGCATTTCTTCATCTTCGAAGTTTGGCTAAAATTAAACGGTACCTCAGCAGACATGACCTTGAAATCTTAATTCATGCCTTTGTCACAAACAAACTCGACAGCAACAACTCATTATATTATGGATTACCCTCGAAGTCAATCAAAAAATTACAATATGTACAGAATTCCGCAGCGCGACTGCTAGAGGGCGTTAAGAAACAAGAGCATATCACTCCAGTCCTTAAATGTTTGCATTGGTTACCTGTAAATTTACGGATCAAATTTAAAATAGCTTTGTTGACATTCAAGTGTTTACATGGTGCTGCTCCTGCCTACTTGACCCATTTAATAACTCCCTATGTACCTCCACGACAATTACGGTCTGCTGATAAGGGACTTCTATTTGTACCGCAGTTTTACTTGCATAATTACGGGAGACGGGCGTTCTCAATTGCGGCACCAACAATCTGGAACTCCCTCCCGCAAGAAGTTAGAGATGCCACGACGCTGACTCTGTTTAAATCGCGACTCAAAACTCACCTGTACAAAGAGGAATATTGCTAATTTTTATTTAATATTGTTCAGACCTTTTAGTTATTAATTAATTCTCTGTACGTAGCCTTTTTAGTTGGTTTCTAATAGTTTTTAAGCGCCTTGAAATATGTTCAGAAAGGCGCTATATAAATATATAAATATATATTATTATTATTATCTTTGTTGACTTCTTCAAGGCCTTTGATTCAGTCTCTCGGTCACGTATGTTCAGCATACTTTCATTATATGGGATTCCTGATGAAATTATTGCAGCAATCAGATCAGTATACGATGGTTCGACAACATTTGTGTCTACTGTTGACGGTGACACAGAACCATTTGAAGTGTTATGGGGCATCCTCCAAGGAGACACACTTGCACCATTCTTGTTCATTATTGTGGTTGACTATGTTCTACGCATGTCCTTAGATCATCATAATGATGATGGGGTGATGATAACTCCACCTACTGGCTCCAGAAGTCGAGGAAATCCTGCCAAGTACCTAACTGATCTAGACTTTGCTGATGACTTATGAGTACTCTCAGAATCATTAGAGGGAGCCCAACGGCTCCTCAGCTCATTAGAACATGCTGCTTCTAGTGTTGGTCTTTTTATTAACTCCAGAAAGACCAAAATTCTGACAGTTAACTTTGAAAGTCCTCAGCAAGTCTCTGATCGGATGAGCATAAGCTCAAAGGATGGTATGCTTGAGCATGTGGACGACTTCTGTTACCTGGGATCATGGATCCGGAAGTCGAGGACCTTCGAATACGTAAGGGAAAGGCATGGGCAGCCTTGAATAGGCTTTCCAGGATTTGGAAGTCACCTAGAATTAATCGGAAACTTAAGGTCCGATTATTTAGAGCAGCAGTAGTTCCAGTACTCCTCTACGGGAGTCCATGCTGGGCTCTAACTGCTGAGGACACCAAATCTCTGGATGGCACATTCACAAGAATGCTACGCCAGGTTCATTGTGTCAAGTACAATGCACACATCTCCAACCAGACACTATATAACGTTGGAGGTGTCTCATTGGTTCCCCCAAGCTTGACACTAGAACAAAATCGCCTCTGCTTTGCAGGACATTGCTTTCGCCGTGAGGACCAGCCAGTGCATAATCTTGTACTTTGGCAGCCTCATGGAGTGAATAAGCATGGTGGACAGCCCATGACTTTCTTGAGACGCATCTTAAAGGACACTGGCCTTAAAGATGCGGATGATCTAGCAAATGTCAGTGTGGCGGTGCAATTTTGTTGACAAGCCGGCACAGCATTCTTAAAAATGCAGCTGCAATGCAGCATGCCGATCCTAGTAGTAGTAGTAGTAGTAGTATCAAGATATGATGCGTATTATTAACCCTATTAAACTAGTAGTAGTAGTAGTAGTATCAAGATATGATGCGTATTATTAACCCTATTAAACCCGGGGGGGGGGGGTCAATATGACCTCCCCCCCCCGTGGTTTTTTTATTATAATTCTGAAACAAACGCAGTTGGGAATCTGAAATTTTATGACTTTTCCTAAAAAATCTATTGTCTTCCTAGTAGTGAAAACCGTTTTCAAAAATATTGGGTAGTTTTCGAGTTATTGCACCATTTTTTAAACCTACTTTTGGCACTTGTTTTGACACCGGTTTGACACTTATTTGACACTTATTTACACCGGTTTTTTGGTGTTAGCAATTGGATGGAATTCATATAAATTGATTTAGAAATTTCAAACTTGTTTTTTTCGGCGGGTGCCAAATTTTGGTGCCAGCACCAAATTTTGAAATGAACTTGTTTTTTACGCAATTGGGGATTTTTGGAGTTCTGGTTTCGATGAAATATATACGAGTTGCACCAAGCGTATTAAACTTGTACTTTTCGGTGCTGTGTGCTAATTTTGGTGCTAGCACTAAATTTTGAAAATACTTTCAATAGATAAAATTGCTTTTGACAATTTATTTCATGCATTTTAGAGATTTATGGCTGTTCTGAATTCAATGGAATATATCGTGGGGCGGGTGGTAAAACGTCCTAAGTCAAATTTTCTCAAAATTCATGTTTTGAGTGAATCGGATATAAAATTGAATTTCCCTCCTTTCTACCAAAGGATTAGTGATAAAATAACAGTTTAACGGAGTTATTTGCAAATTTTCAGTTGTCCTAAGTTAAGGCTACGGATGGTAAAACGTCCTAACTTTATACTTAAGGTGGTAAGTTGTCCTAAGTCGAAAAAACGATTACAAATAACAAATTAAAAGTGAAACATAGGACGTCTTGTCACGTTAAAGGTCAGTCAAGACAGGAGTTCCATTACTATTAATAGTTAGTATTTGTTGCTGAATGGCATTTAGTGATTCCAGAAAGACCAAAATGTCGCAATGTTTAGTATTCTAGACAGAACTAATTCAAAGATAAAAATCGAAAGTGGACATAGCTATATGGAAGGGGACAGCATGCACTCCGCAATAGAGTATGCTAAATCTAATCAGGTAGTAGAAGTTCCTAATGATTGGACAACTATAATTCTGGGAGCGAGGCGAAATAATCCATATAAGATCACTTGGTTAAAACAAAGTGATATCTACGATTTCAAGAAACTATGTAAGGTTCTTATTGTTAACCGTCGTGTAATAAGTGACATTAGTGTCAATGATACAGTCGAAAAACAGATCAGTGTAGAGGTTGGTGTAGGGAGTGGTGGACAGGTGAATGGTGAACGAAGGTGTGAACAAATAGGTGAATGTAGTGGTGAACAGGTCGTTGAAGAAAGGGGTGGATGTATTGGTGGACGGAGTGGTGAACAGGTCGTTGAACAAAGGGGTGGATGTATTGGTGGACGGAGTGGTGAACAGGTCGGTGAAGAAAAGGGTAGACTTATTGGTGGACGGAGTTGTGAACAGGTCGTTGAACAAAGGGGTGGATGTATTGGTGGACGGAGTGGTGAACAGGTCGGTGAAGAAAAGGGTAGACTTATTGGTGGACGGAGTGGTGAACAGGTCGTTGAACAAAGGGGTGGATCTATTGGTGGACGGAGTGGTGAACAGGTCGTTGAAGAAAGGGGTGGATGTATTGGTGAATGTAATGGTGAACAGGTCGGTGACCAAATTGGTAAAATGATCAATAAACGGAGCTGTAAAAAACAGAAAAAAACAGTTTGTTAACTGGCTTAAGGTCAAATGGATGAGGTTTCAGAAAACAAATACTAACATCATTCAGTTTAAATACAGCTTTAGTGAGGATGAACCATATAAAGTTGTTGAAATTAAACCAAAAGTTGAAACTAAAGTTGGAGACGGATGCAATCTACGTAGTAAAGGAAAGGGGAAAAAGCAAAATTTTAAAGGAAAAGCTACAGGTAAAGAAGTTTATGCAGCAGGTAAGAATCTCCCATCTCTGTCTCTCGCTTTCACTGGATTATGGCCCCATAAGATTAGTCTAAAGAAAAACAAAGATTTACTTGATATTTACCAACAAGGTCTTATATAATAAACAAACGGGGCATATTACGAAATACTGTCGGAATCTCAATTCGTGAATGAAGATATCATAGTTGCGGGAAATGACGAAATTGAAAGTGATTAAACTTTATGTTGGTTTATCTTTAGATAATTTTGTTATAAACAATACAACTATTGAAAAATAACAATAAATATTAAACAATAACAAAACATATGTTTGTATAATTGTATATTACTCCTAATAATTCGGAGGGGGGGGGGGGGGGGGCATTGCGAAACTTCTTGGAAAAAAGTTAGTAAAATGTCCTATGTCGCATAAATATTTAAGTTGGTAAAACGTCCTACGTTATAAACATAAAAAAGATTGGTTATATAATGTCCTATGTCGCATTAAAATATAAATTGGTAAAACGTCCTATGTTGCAAATTTGTCAAAAAGCCCTACAAGGAGGCTGTTTATCTGTATTTCTGGTATCAGAAAACGATTCAACACCCTTTTAAAGTTAGAAAGAGAAATAAGACAGTGTAAATGTGCATTTTTTTTTGTTAAAATATTAAACAAAAAACGTGTTTTCTCAGAACAACCTTTTTAGACTTAGGACGTTTTACCACCCGCCCCACGATATGTACTTACTTGGAAAAACATTGGCACACTATAGTTTATCAATGAATGAAATTCTAAAGTTAGTGTTTCCTATATAATTCGTAAGTCATTGGACTTAAGTGCCGCCGTGTTTATAAATGCTTATAATACAGTTAATAAATACAGTATGTACTATTAATAATTAATTTCTATTTTTACTTTATAAGGGATGGGGTGTCTGTGTGTGGGGGGTGAGGGGTGGGTGGGGGGTCCATCCTGAGCGAATGCCATATTCAACCAGTTTATCTTAATTAAAAAATGATGAGTATAAGATGAATAATATGAAATAAATTAAATCTTTCTTTATTAATAATAATATTCCTTTCCTTCTGAAATATCCAATTTCAAAGCTGGAAGGGGGGTGGGGGGGTGCGAATAGAGAATAGAGACTACTACTATCGGCATGCTGCATTGCAACTATTAACTAACTTTAGAAATTGTAATGATATTGAGGGGGTGGGGGGGGGGGGGGAGATGGCCTTTTGCAATCACTGCAAATATTTGTTAGCGCCTACATAAATGTAATTTTAATTTGCGGACAGATTTGCGGGGCCAAATGATCGAACAAAATGAGCGAGTGCAAATAAAGTCACGAATGTCAGAACAGGAGCAGGTTAAGTAAATGAACAGGTTACAGAGGCGTGTTGGTGGAACCAAAACAATAAACGAATGTTAACATGTTACAAGATTATGCAGGTCTTTATAATTGGGTGTTGGTTTTGTACTTACCCGGGGTGCGATGGTTATTGGCGTACAAAACATAGTGAGTATATCTTATACAATTATCAATTCCAAATTTTATATTAATCAATGAAAATACAACATACATATTACAACAATACAAAACATGACTTATGCAACATATATAACAAACATATATCAGCAAAACAGGCAAAAATGTAGGTAATGTTGTTCTATCTCTACGCTACTCTCTGTGACATCTATCTGTGACACATTTGTACATTTAAAATGTTACCGTAGGAAAAGCAGTAATTTATTCTCCACCAGAAACAATCTTGAGCCAAGTTTTCTCTGCAATAGCTGTATTTTTACCGAACTTCCCTTTCATGATACTATTTTAGAATCAGAAACCGACGATTCATTCCTTACATCGCCTCTGCAAACTCCAAGTGATGCTGAGAGTGAAACTTTTAAATTTTTTAAGAAAAAAGGTTTTTTTGCATTTAAATGCACGATCTCTGCTTCCCAAACTTTCCGAAATTCGTATTTTAATCAATAAATCCAACCCAGCAGTTTTAACAATCTCTGAAACTTGGCTCGATGATAGCGTTTCTGATGGAGAAATTTATATTGATAATTACGGAGTTTTATGTAAGGATAGGGACAGACACGGTGGTGGTGTCTGTACTTACATTCGATGTGATTTAGCTTTTAATCGTAGGGAAGATTTAGAGACTTGTGACGAAGTTTTACTGGTGGAACTTTTACTTCCTAAAACTAAACCTATTTTAATCGGTACTTTATACCGGCCCCCTAAACAATCAGATTTTTTGCAAAATTTTGAAAATACAATTTTATGTAATCTTAGGTCAGACTGTGAAATATATTTCTTAGGTGATTTTAATATCTGTTACCATCACAAACCATCCCCCATCTGTAAACAGTTCCAAAGTATTTTAAATTTGTTTGGTTTAAAACAAATTATTCGAGATTCTACCAGAATTACCAGTAAAACTTCTACTTTACTAGATCACATCCTTTGTAATAATACCGATATTATTTCTCAATCTGGGGTTTTACCTATAGGTCTAAGCGATCATTTTATAGTTTTTTGCACAAGAAAGACACAAAAATCTTTTTTCGGGGATCATAAAACAGTAACAGTTAGGTCTATGAAAAATTACAGCAAGGAACGCTTTTTAAGTTTGTTAGTTAATTCTGACTGGGAACCCTGTTTTAAGGCCGCTGGCATTAACCTTGCCTACACTGTTTTTAAAGATATATTTCTAAAGGCACTTAATACTGTAGCACCAATTAAAGAAAATAGTCTTAAACAACGCACTGAGCCCTGGATGACCTCGGGTATTCTTAGTAATATCAGAGAAAGAGATAACTATTTGTATAAATTTAGGAAATACCGTGTTTTAGCTGATTATAATAATTACTGCAAATATAGAAACCTTGTCCAACGGGAAATAAAAAAAGCTAAATCTGAATATTTGTACAACAAAATAAGTGAGAATAAAGATAATCCTAAAAGTCTATGGTCTACCCTAAAATCTTTAGGTTATAAAAACCTTAAATCTAAATCGAATATTGTTCTGCAAGATAACGGTGAGCTGATTCATGATCATACTCTAGTTAGTAATTTATTTAATAATTATTTTACTAATGTTGCCTCTAATTTAGTTAAGAAGTTACCGTTATCAAGTAATAAATATAGTATAGGGTCCGAAACTCTAAATAATTTTTATTTAGAAAAGTTACAAAATTCAGAAAAGTTATTTTTAAAACCCGTTTCTGAGGATTTCGTTTTTAAAAATCTACTTAGCCTATCAGCCTCAAAAAGTACCGGTCTAGATCTAATACCTGCCCGTTTTCTTAAGGATGGTGCTGAAGTACTTAAAGTGCCTATTACTTTTATTATTAATTACTCTATCGTAGATAATGTAGTACCAGACGAACTGAAATTAGCTAAGGTTGTTCCTCTGTATAGTCTGTATAGTAAAGTAGAAGCCTGTAATTACAGACCTGTTAGTATCTTAAGTATTGTATCTAAAATTCTAGAACGTTCTGTTTTTCTACAGCTGGAGGCACATCTTAGTAGGCTAAATCTGATCTATGAACTTCAGTCCGGTTTTCGTAAATCATATTCTACAGACACCTGCCTTATTAACTTAACAGATACAATTAGATGTAATAACGCAAAGGGTTTATATACTGGTATGGTAATGTTGGACCTACAAAAGGCTTTCGATACTGTAGATCACGAAATTCTGCTTGGTAAGTTAGGCCTGATGGGTGTAGGTTCTATAGACTGTTTCAAGTCCTACCTGTCAGACAGAGGTCAAACTGTAGTCATTAGCAAATCGCTGTCTACTGTACAAGAGATTACCTGTGGTGTACCGCAAGGTAGTATATTAGGTCCTCTGCTTTTTGTATGCTATGTAAATGATATGATAAGTAGTATAGATCCCGATTTTAAACTCATTTTATATGCCGACGACAGTGCTCTTATTTTCTCTCATAAAGATCCTATCCATATTTCCCAAAAGTTAAGTGCAGTTCTAGAATCCTGTAATGAGTGGTTGGTTGATAATAAGCTATCCATTCACTACGGTAAGACTGAAAGTATTTTGTTTGGTTCCAAAAGAAAGTTAAAGAAGGTAACTAAGTTTGAAGTCACTAGTAATGGACATAAGATTGAAAATAAAAAGGAAGTTAAATATTTAGGCGCCACATTGGATAACTGCTTATCAGGAGAAAGTACAGTGAAAAATATTTTCTCGAAAGTTAACAGTAGGCTTAGGTTTCTATACAGAAATAAAAATAGTTTGAACACCGACTCCCGCAAGTTACTTTGCTCTTCTTTAATACAGTGTCACATGGACTATGCATGCTCTTCTTGGTATGAAGGCTTAACCAAACAGCTTAAATGTAAATTACAAGTAGCTCAGAATAAAGTAGTACGATTTATTAAAGACTACAAACCTAGGCACCACCTAACTCCAGATGACTTTACTGAATCTGGACTACTTAACTTAGATAGTAGAGTTAAGCAGCTACGCCTTAACCATGTGCATAAAGTGTATAATGGTAAATGTCCCAATTACCTAAAACAAAAATTCAACAGAGTACGCGATACACACTCTTACAGTACCAGAGCTAGTGCTTCAAACTTCTACCTCCCGAATTGTAAATCCTTCGAGTCTGATACTTTCTTTTTTAACGGCATTAAAAATTGGAACGCTCTGCCTAATGAAATTAAAAACCTAAATAATCAACATTCTTTTAAATCTGCAGTTAAATCTCATCTCCGTGTGCAATGTAAAAATAGGTACAATAGTCCTACAGTAAGTTATTAGTTTATTAATTATTTACTATTTATACTGTAATTACGTTTTATAATAAATTGTTCTGTACATTACATCTTTATCGTTGAGTCGGACATTGTCACGCTCTCGTTAAAGTTGTACATGTACATAGTGTAATTACGTTTTATATTGGTTTTAGGTTAGCGTAGTGTAATATTGTATTTGTAACCAAGTAACATAAAGGACCCCCTTTGAAATAAGCTGCAAAGCTTTAGGGGTAATCCTATATGTTATGTTGGACAATACCTTTATACCGGTACATTGTTTGGTGTATTTGTTATTGTTTTTACATAATGTATAAATAAATCTATAATTCAATTCAAGGAGACAACATATATAAATAACCACTAACAGTTACATCGAGTTATTTTAAGAGGTAGCACATTATAATTCGATTCAAGGAGACAACATATATAAATAACCACTAACAGGTACATCGAGTTATTTTAAGAGGTAGCACATTATAATTCGATTCAAGGAGTCAACATATATAAATAACCACTAACAGTTACATCGAGTTATTTTAA
The DNA here is from genome assembly GCA_032718475.1 of Nemertoderma westbladi. Lineage (NCBI taxonomy): Eukaryota > Metazoa > Xenacoelomorpha > Nemertodermatida > Nemertodermatidae > Nemertoderma > Nemertoderma westbladi. The sequence goes on along the minus strand of JAUCBJ010004953.1, from coordinate 4,211 downwards.
GAGGTAGCACATTATAATTCGATTCAAGGAGTCAACATATATAAATAACCACTAACAGGTACATCGAGTTATTTTAAGAGGTAGCACATTATAATTCAATTCAAGGAGACAACATATATAAATAACCACAAACAGGTACATCGAGTTATTTTAAGAGGTAGCACATTATAATTCAATTCAAGGAGACAACATATATAAATAACCACAAACAGGTACATCGAGTTATTTTAAGAGGTAGCACATTATAATTCAATTCAGGGAGACAACATATCGCATTGCAGCTGTACATATGATAGTGAAGTAATGTAGACTTTACAATTCTAGAGTTCTTTAAAATAAAACAACCTGAAACTTATAATATCGCAAAAGCATGTAAATAGATGATACGTCTACAGTACGACAATTGAGAATTACTAATAATACTTACCGGGGAAATAGTTTCATCTTCTGAGACATCAACTGACATCTTCTGAATCAGTTTACTCATATCGCTGATAACTCTTTTTCTCTCGTCATTTTGTTCTCGTTCCATTTCCAAATGAATTTCCGAATGAAAAATACAATAAAAACGTCTAATATACCCAGTTGAAAAGGAAGATAATGTAACAAAATATTTAACAAAAATAGTTAAGGATGAAATGTAAACTGTAACTCTATTAGCTAGGTTTACATAGGGCAAATAACTTTAACTTTAACAATAATAGCCAACTGTAACTGTAACTGTATTAGCTAGGCCTACTACATAGGGCAAATAACATCAACTTTAACTTTAGTCTACTGTAACTGTATTAGCTAGACCTACATAGGGCAAATAACTTCCACTTTAACATTATCCTACTGTAACTGTAACTGTAACTGTATTAGCTAGGCCTACTACATAGGGCAAATAACTTCCACTTTAACATTATCCTACTGTAACTGTAACTGTAGTAGCTAGGCCTACTACATAAGGCAAATAACTTCAACTTTAACATTAGTCTAGTGTAACTGTATTTGTTAGCGGATCCAATTCGCTGCACCACCCAGTGGAAAATAGGGAAAGGTATGATTTACCAATCATAATTGGATATGCGATATTACCAATATAATATCGCATACCTAAGACACCAAGGCAATAATTGCCAGCTAGAGAGAGAGATGCAAGCACATTAGCCCATCTCAGGGGGAAGCTAGCATAGGGCCAGGGGAAAATGGGATTGGCCAGAGAATAGAGCAACCAATGATAGGGCGGCTCACCATCAATTATCGCGCATTCACTGGTAGGCCAAACCTAGGTAGGAATGTGTGTGTATCCCATGTAATATATATAACCGTTACTCTGTTAATTGTGCTTCAGTTGGCTACATTGAGTGTAGAAGTCAGACGGTTTTTAACCGTCATCGTGGCTGTCAATATTATTGCTATGCTATTGTTATTTTAAACTGACTGTGCCTATCAGATATTACGAACAGCAATAACTATAAACTCAGTTATATTAACTTCCTTCGGCCTTTCAGTTGCAACCATAGCCTTTAAGTAGCCTAGAAGACGCGGCGATGTGTATTCTCCATACGACTCAAATATGCACACACCGGTCGGGATCCTCGCCAACTCGGATCCCGTCACAGTATTAGCTAGGCCTACATAGGGCAAATAACTTCCACTTTAACATTAGCCTACTGTAACTATAACTGTATTAACTAGGCCTACTACATAGGGCAAATAACTTGTACTTTAACATTTTAACTGTAACTATATTAGCTAGGCCTATACATAGGGTAAATAACTTCAACTTTAACATTAGCCTACTGTAACTGTAACTATATTAGCTAGGCCTATACATAGGGTAAATAACTTCAACTTTAACATTACCCTACTGTAACTGTATTAGCTAGGCCTACATAGGCTAAATAACTTCCACTTTAACATTAGCCTACAGTAACTGTATTAGCTAGGCCTACAACTCTACAAGGGTAAATAACTTCCACTTTAACATTAGCCTACAGTAACTGTATTAGCTAGGCCTACAACTCTACAAGGGTAAATAACTTCAACTTTAACATTAGCCTACTGTAACTGTAACTATATTAGCTAGGCCTATACATAGGGTAAATAACTTCAACTTTAACATTACCCTACTGTAACTGTATTGGCTAGGCCTACATAGGCTAAATAACTTCCACTTTAACATTAGCCTACTGTAACTGTATTAGCTAGGCCTACATAGGGTAAATAACTTCAACTTTAACATTAGCCTACTGTAACTATATTAGCTAGGCCTACAACTCTACATAGGGTAAATAACTTCCACTTTAACATTAGCCTACTGTAAACTGCAACTATATTAGCAAGGCCTACAACTCTACAAGGGTAAATAACTTCAACTTTAACATTAGCCTACTGTAAACTGTAACTGTATTAGCTAGGCCTACATAGGGTAAATAACTTCAACTTTAACATTAGCCTACTGTAACTATATTAGCTAGGCCTACAACTCTACAAGGGTAAATAACTTCAACTTTAACATTAGCCTACTGTAACTGTATTAGCTAGGCCTACAACTCTACAAGGGTAAATAACTTCAACTTTAACATTAGCCTACTGTAACTGTAACTATATTAGCTAGGCCTATACATAGGGTAAATAACTTCAACTTTAACATTACCCTACTGTAACTGTATTAGCTAGGCCTACATAGGCTAAATAACTTCCACTTTAACATTAGCCTACTGTAACTGTATTAGCTAGGCCTACATAGGGTAAATAACTTCAACTTTAACATTAGCCTACTGTAACTATATTAGCTAGGCCTACAACTCTACATAGGGTAAATAACTTCCACTTTAACATTAGCCTACTGTAAACTGCAACTATATTAGCAAGGCCTACAACTCTACAAGGGTAAATAACTTCAACTTTAACATTAGCCTACTGTAAACTGTAACTGTATTAGCTAGGCCTACATAGGGTAAATAACTTCAACTTTAACATTAGCCTACTGTAACTATATTAGCTAGGCCTACAACTCTACAAGGGTAAATAACTTCAACTTTAACATTAGCCTACTGTAACTGTATTAGCTAGGCCTACAACTCTACAAGGGTAAATAACTTCAACTTTAACATTAGCCTACTGTAACTGTAACTATATTAGCTAGGCCTATACATAGGGTAAATAACTTCAACTTTAACATTACCCTACTGTAACTGTATTAGCTAGGCCTACATAGGCTAAATAACTTCCACTTTAACATTAGCCTACTGTAACTGTATTAGCTAGGCCTACATAGGGTAAATAACTTCAACTTTAACATTAGCCTACTGTAACTATATTAGCTAGGCCTACAACTCTACATAGGGTAAATAACTTCCACTTTAACATTAGCCTACTGTAAACTGCAACTATATTAGCAAGGCCTACAACTCTACAAGGGTAAATAACTTCAACTTTAACATTAGCCTACTGTAAACTGTAACTGTATTAGCTAGGCCTACATAGGGTAAATAACTTCAACTTTAACATTAGCCTACTGTAACTATATTAGCTAGGCCTACAACTCTACAAGGGTAAATAACTTCAACTTTAACATTAGCCTACTGTAACTGTAGTAGCTAGGCCTACATATGGCAAATAAATTCAACTTTAACATAAACCTACTGTAAACTGCAACTATATTAGCTAGGCCTACAACTACAAGGGTAAATAACTTCAACTTTAACATTAACCTACTGTAACTGTAACTATATTAGCTAGGCCTACAACTCTACAAGGGTAAATAACTTCCACTTTAACATTAGCCAACTGTAACTGTAAATATATTAGCTAGGCCTACATGGGGTAAATAACTTCAACTTTTAACATTATCCTTGTAACTGTAACTGCATTAGCTACGCCTACATAGGGTAAATAACTTCAACTTTAACATTAGCCTACTGTAACTGAATTAGCTAGGCCTACATAGGGCACATAACTTCCACTTTAACATTAGCATACTGTAACTGTAACTATATTAGCTAGGCCTACAACTCTAAAAGGGCAAATAAACTTCCACTTTAACATTATCCTACTGTAACTGTAGTAGCTAGGCCTACATATGGTAAAAAACTTCCACTTTAACATTATCCTACTGTAACTGTATTAGCTAGGCCTACAACTCGACAAGGGCAAATAACTTCAACTTTAACATTAGCCTTCAGTAACTGTAACTGTAACTATATTAGCTAGGCCTACAT
>JAUCBJ010004952.1:0-34069 GCA_032718475.1 Nemertoderma westbladi | reverse complement strand
TCAGAGAGCGAAGTGTCAACGGACGGAACAGTCCTACCCTTTCGACTTCCTCCTAGCGTTGTAGAAACTCGATCCGATGTTAAGTCGACAGTTGGAATCGGACGAGGATTTAGAGGATTGAGCGCACGATGGATGTGCGAAACTCCCGTCGTCCCTTTTCCTAGCGTTTTGGAACCACCGACGACTCGACGCCGAAGTCCGAGCCCAGTTCGACCTCGACCACCCCCCAATCGCACTAGAGGACGTGGACGAGCCCGCTCAGCGAAGGAATAGGAAGCGAGTGGAAGGAAGGCTTGCGAGCCTACCGATTTGGATATTATATTTGGATATTATATTTGGATATTATATTTGGATGTTATATTTGGATATTATATTTGGATATTTTATTTGGATATTTATATTGGACATTATGTTTGAATGTTGGGTTTGGAGGAGCGAGATATGGAAAGGAAGGCTTGCGAGCCTACCGTTAGCAATTAGTGCTCAGGAGAAGATATCCAGACCAGCAGGACGAACTTTTAAGCTTGTCAGGAGGACTCTTTGAGACTCATTTGGAAGTTATTAGCGCATTATGTTTATATTATATTTGGACAGATTTAATTTGGTAAAGGTTTATTATGTATATTTACAATATATAAAGATTTATCGAAAGAGTTTGATTTATTTGTTTGATTTGTTTGATTTATTTGTTCTGATTTGTTTAATTTGCTTATCTTGATAACCGAAAGCCTTTTTTTTTGTATTTTAGGCACTAAAGTTAATTCGTAAATTTGTATTTGTATGTACGATCGATTGTATTTACGCCGTATCTGCAATATTAAGTATGCAATGATTAGATAGTGATTATATTTTATATTTTAGGCCCTACCAGTAAATTTAGAAATAGTTTGTAGATATTTTATATTTTGATTGGTGAAAACAGTCTTACTTACTGTTTTCATGGAGCGGTGATGAATTATTTCACTATAAGGTAGCATTTGTAGTTTAACTTTAACGTAAAAACTTTTGAAAATCCGACGTATTTTGATTAAGTTACAGTAATGTAATATGCCTATTCATATTTGTACACATAAAACCCTTAGGTACTCTCGTGGCGTAGTGGTCAGATGGTTAAGGCGTTGGTTACATTACGTAGGTTACGAGTTCGAATCCCAGTCGGGAAATTTGTATTTTGGGGCCATTTATTTTCGTGTGGTGCTAATTGGTAGGCCAATGAGAAGCGTACAGCGTAGCGAATAATGAGCCAGGCCAATCATAGGGCATAAATTATCTTATTGCTCAAATGTGAGGCAGTGGAAAATTCTGTTAGGATTCCATGTCCCAGATTTAGTGTAAGGGCCGGACTGCGTTGAACGATGAGCTGGGCCAATCATAGAGCACGAAGCACTTCATTGCTCAATGGTGAAGCTGTGGAAAATTCTGTTTAGTTTCCATGTGCGATATTCTAGTATAAAAAGGCCGGTTTGCCTTCGGTTATCACGTTATTACACACTTATGACACCTTCACTTCCTTTATATTATTGTAAAATTAGTTTATTCGGTTTCTTGTTGAAACTTCGTTTGATAATTCTTTGTAAAACTGTAAATATACTGCAATTTCCTGACATGTTTTCTTTTGGTCCGACTTCGGGACAGCCGAACATCAGGGAGATGGCAGCCTAGACCGTTAGGCCGTAAGCAACGCAGGGAAGGGATGTCCACAACACGCTAGCGCCCACATTGGATTGACCGCGCACCCCCTTTGCCCCTTCGAAATGCTCAACTTGCTATGCAGCGCCCGCTTTGTGAGAAAGGTAAGACTTTGTTCGACGCCCTTGCCCGCCGTAAGACCTATAGATCAGGGTAAGCGTGACACCGTACTGGACGCCGCAAATTTAGGATCAAATAATTATATCCAGACACCCCCCCTTTGTCATGTCCTACGAATCCCTGGGTTAACCTGTACTTCCTACAGGTGCGAACTATTGCCATTCGTCAGTACGCGAGTACATATTAGGTACGGACAGCATATGTTCCATAATTTAGTGATTCATAGCACTGACTGTTTGGTACCGGTTCGCTTTGTAGAACGTACATTAGTACCCCCCCCCCCCCCCCCCCCCCTGTCTGGAGTTAGCTATTTGATCAGGCAAGGAGTATTTCTGCTACCGGCACACTGCTTGGCCTAGGGAGGTTTATTAATATCCTACCGCGCCTTGCCACGTACTGATAGGTATTGCTGCTAACTACCGCAGCAACAAAGTTCTAGAATTAAATTAGTATACCAGATCAGCTAACGTACGGTAGCGATTAACCCCTATTCTTATCTTACAACCAGAATCTGGTATTAGTGCCGATCACGGGTGTAGTTACTAACACTGTGGTTGCCCATTGGGTTGTGGATAGGAAGGAGAGAGCTTTGACGTCATTCGTGAGTATAAAGTTCTACAAACGCGACTAGTTTATTTTAGTAGCTAGCGCACGGTATCATTTTAGTCAGAAAATCACTAAAACCTAGTAAAAGGAATTACACGAAATTGTTTTATTTGTAACACACCCACACACACACGCCCTAAAACATATCGCCCTTAAAGTTCTACTAGCTATAGCGTACTATACATTACTTTAGGTGGAAATTATCTGTATTTGTAAAATTAGGATCTGATTTAGTTGCGGCACAATAAGGAGTATTTCACTTTCGTTATTAAACTGTTGTTTGTCTGGACAACGGTATTGTTACATTTAGGCCTGACCTTTTAGACTGATTTCGTACAGGGGGATCAGTTATCGTTACATTTAGGTACGACCCCTTTTCGACTGATTTAGGACTGTCAGTGTTGTTACGCTAGGTCTGTTAACCCACTAGCTCGTATATAAACCATATAAATCACACCGCGGCAAGTTACTGTATTTAGGACTGTCAGTGATAGTTAGGATTCGCTGCGCGGGGATTGTTTTCCCGTGAGTTTGGTCTGTTACTGTAACTGTACATCTGCCTCACCGGTTAGAGGACAGGTATCCTTCTGTCTAGTACGTAGGCATTCGACCCGCTCACGTACATAGAATAGATACAAGGCTCTGTTCCTCGCCAGTAGTCGTTTGTGTACTATATCTGTTTGTTTAGATATCCTGGACTGGGATTTGTTGTCAGATACTGTACAAGCCCGTATACATTACTAGAGTCTCATAGTAAGATACATCGTTACTAGGATCTGGTAAGCGGTATACTACTGGACCCTTACATATAGCCTTTCTGCAAGCAAAAAGCCAATTGTGGGGTGTCGGTTCAGCCTTCTCATAGGGTTAATGTTAAATTAATATTGAAAAATTAAAGCCTAGAAAAAAATTTTACTGTAAACTGTTTTCCTACATTTAGTTTATTGTTTTGGTTAGAAAAGCCTACCATTATATCATGCTACTTTCCTTTATTAGGTACCTTAAATGGTGAATATCGAAATTAAATATTCGCGAAATTAAGTTAATATGTTAAAATAGGCTGAATCGACAACCTAGTTAATTGGTAATATGTTAACTGTAAACGACATTGTGGAGCGAGCCACGCAAGTAAGCGAGCTTAACAAACGGGTATCACTAACTCAATCGGTGTGTCCGTCGTTCTGTTGTTTTGTTGTTCTGTCGTTCTGTCGTTCTGTCGTTCTGTTGTTCTGTTGTGTTCTATTTTAAACGTTAATAACTCAGCCAAATGTTAATGAAATCTATCCAAACTTGGTACACCTGTAGTCTGGCTCAAGTTTAGAAATTTTCTAAGTTGAATTTCCGTGTGGCCTTCGAGAAGCTAAGATAATAGCAGTTAATTAGTTAATTAAGTTGATTAGGGGAAAAAAAAGTATTTTCAACCTGTCTCTTGAAGGATATTAATTATTTTCTAGTATACGATTTAAATAATTATACTTTAAAATTATACAACCCCCTACCATTCCAATTTTAATTAGTTCAAGAGAATTGCTTTAAGAAATGTGTTTTTAATTGATCTAAACGTAATTAAGTTATTAAAATGCCCAGTCTCCAGCTATAGCTCCCTCCTTCCTTGGCATGACTAGCCTAGCTTGGTGGAAGGGGAACCAGTCCACCCACACCTCACCTCTACTCAAAGGCAGCATTGTAATGAGCCAGACTAATAAGCCAGCTTGGTTATTGTGTTTAGTTTACAAAATGATTGGCCGAGTTCTTAATCATGATTCTTCAGAATAATTAGCTATATAATTTTGTTGAGGTGTTGACATGATAATTTAACATCTCAGTATCAATACTATCGGCATAAGGTAAGTTTTATATTTCTTACAAATTAGGTCGCCTCCACGCCTAAAATATTTAATATATTACTTATGAGAATAGCTCAGCCTTTAATCAATCCTGTGTGCGCTTTAGAGGGGGCGGGAGGGGGCGGGGGTTGTTTGAAATTTCGCTAAAATTTCATTAGAATACTAAACCGAGAATATAATTGATGGTAGGAAACTGATGATAACTGGATAACAATAACTATATACAGCATAACAAGCAGGATATATCTTTTAGTTTTTCAACACCTATACTATTTAAACAGGAGTCGCCGGTTTTGTTAAGAATAAATTTCAATGACTTTCCCCGAGTCTATTCGCACCTCAGAGTGAATTGCCATAAGCGCTAGCCTATTTATGCGATCCTGGCCGATGACTGAGTGCGCGAGTCTTCAATCGCTTCATTGCACTGAAACTGCGTTCAGCCTCCGCATTGGAGACGGGTACAGTCCCAAGGAGCTTTAGAAGGAAGGCTACATTTGGAAGGAGTTTATCAAGGACCATGGCAAAGTGCTCATCCAAATCCTCTTCTTTCTTTGACTTATCATTACGGCCGAACCACCGTTACAGCTCAGCCCAGACAATGACTTCGTCATCCAAGTCGTCCGCGTTAAAAATCTGATGAAAGCTGAATTGGAGGTCAGAGCTGAATCAGCTGAATTTTCCCTCTCTTTGATTTACTGGCGTTTGAAATTTCTTAGATACCGAGTTTGTGATACAGTAGAATCGCTCAATATTAATCTATATCTCATAACTGAGCCCCGTGCTCCGCGAAGGCCCCACGAACGTCGTGTTTCTGTGATATAGAATACTGATATAGAAGGCTGCAGTGAATAAATAGCAGATACAGCAAATGAATAATAATGTATTTCCAACAGTATCTTCATACATGAACGGCTGCAAACTGCTTGGAATATCGGAAACGCCGTTTGTTTCTTTCTATAGTCACACCTCTTCCTTCCCACAGAGAGTAACTCTGTAATCTGAAATCAGCTGGCTGTCACTGTTTAGTGGTTGGTTTGTTGGTTGTTACTATAGTTACTTATTAGGTGCCATAAATAATAATGTCTTATGTTTTATGAGTAAGTGCTTAATTTGTGGGGGAACACCAACCAAAGGGGAGGCGTTACGCATCAATATTATACAATGCGCATATAACCGGGATATTTCATGCAGTTTGGTAGTATTTTTTATATAATTATAAAGTATAATAAATTATCGTGTTTCTACAATAACACATTGTTTTATACGATACGAAGTAACACAGATATAAAAATATATTGGTTTAAAAGTAACATCACGTTACATTATCACTATACCAAATCACAGTGAGCAAAATTAAATCGTTATAATTATTATTATGATATTTTAACTATACAGTTAATCTTACCGGTAATAAAATATAATTTATTTATTATTTATTTTTTAATATTTATTATATTGCAGGTATTTATCTTTTTTTTTCGCATCTGCTTGACGCGTCCGCGTTGGTTGGCGCTCCTTCTTGAACTTATCTATTTTTATTTTGTGTCAATTATTAAATATATGAGATAATATTATATTTTATTGTCTACATGTTTTTAGCATCCATGAGATTGTATAAATTATTAAGTAATTTAAACAGGACTTAGTATGATCCATCTCTATAGCAAATGGAGCGGAAAAAATGAATTCGCCACCAGCGGGGATCGAACCTGCGTCTCTCGATAAACGTTCAGGTATGCTAATTCGCCATCCGCTGGTGGCGAATCATTTTTCCCGCTCCATTTGCTATAGAGATGGATTATACTAAGTCCTCTTTAAATTACTTAATAATATTATATTTTATCTTATAGTATTATTAATGACAATTATTTTTGCTCTATCTGATGTCTAATATAAATCATTAATCGCCTAAATGGAATTACAATTCTGGCCAATCCCAGTGAATCATGAACATGGGGGGGGGGGGGGGGGGGGCTGGACGCAATAAACCCTCTCCACTGTCTCAAAAATAAAACTGTAACCTGTCCTATTGTGTTTAGTTTATTGTTTTGGTTAAAATAACGTACCGCTGTAACCTGCTCCTTTCCCTAAATTGAAAAGTTAACATTGAGGCGGGATATTAATTCGGATATTAATGGGGTTTGCAGTTTCCCCCCATGTCTCGAACACACACAAGACACAAAGGCTCAAACGTGTAAATGGTTTATAAACTAAACAATGTTGTGTGAATTCGTGGTGCTTTGAGATAAGAATTATTTGATAATGTGTAGTGACTAGTGAGTGCACTTTAGTACCGGTACCATACAGTAGTTTACGATATTAACTCTTATTGTCATTGGTAGATATAAATTACATCTGCCGCCAGCAAACACTATCCATCTGTATTTACGCTCCTAGTTAATATAAATGGGGAGTAATGCTTTGAAATTGGGGTTCCATTACTGATGTTGGGCATTATAATGGTTTTGGAGGCCCAATCCCCGAATAATTGGCTGTGTGGTGGGCGATAAATGTAGAAACAGAGTTCCCATCATGCTATAACATGAAGTGAAGGATTGGATTTTATTGTACTGTATTTCATTTGAAAATGTTAACTCAATTGGCAGTGCGTATGTATGTATGTATTGTATGCATTGTATGTATATTGAACTTCTTATAACGGGTGATTTTATGAGAATGATCTGCCTGTTATCATATAATTATCTCCTTTTGGAGTTGTTGCTTCATCAATATGTAATATATTTAAATATATATTAAAATTAAATTATATTTGTAAGCATAAAATAATAAATAAATAAAATTTTATTTTAAATAAATCTAGATCGACCTCAGAAAAAATTCATATATTACTTTATCACTATCTTTCGATATAATATGTATATCTTTTTCAAGTGTTGAAAACCAACTATTTATAAATTAAATAAATTAATAACATATTATTAAATATACCGGTATTACATATTAAATACATAATTATATCGAAAGCTAGTGATAAAGTAATATATGAATTTTTTTCTGAGGTCGATCTAGGTTCATTTAAAATAATATTTTATTTATTATTATATGCTTACTAATATATATACACTAAACCGGATCCCTTATCCCACGGCGGTTTCTTATCTATTAATGTAATATATCTTCCTACAATAATTTATTAAAATTAAATTAAATACAATTAATATGTCAACAAATTATTGAGAGAAATAAATATTAAATCGTGAGTCATATTCTTTACTGCTCTGGGATTTTAGCTTCCCATTGTATCTCTCACTATTAATTATTGTATATTTGAACACTTGAGAACAGATTCAATTTGTAAGTGTACCGGTACCGGTATATATTTACTGAAAATGTTAATAAAAGTATTTATATTGGTCGTTATAGCTGCACTTACTGAAGCCCAAAGTCAAGCCAATGTGAAAAAACTGACTGCTGCTTTGGATTTAAGTAATTACAAGGTGGAGTATCGCCCTGCCTTAAACGATTCTGCAGTAATTGATGTGAATGTGACATTCAGACTGACAAGTATTGCCGATGTGGACATAGTTCATTCATGTGTCATCTTTTCTGCTTGGACAGCAATGTCCTGGGAGGATGTAAACCTAAAGTGGAATCCAAAAGACTACAATGGGATTAAAGAACTGTCGTTATCTCCATCACAGATATGGAACCCAAAGGTTACAGTTATGGATATGTTAGAGCGAGGGGAGGGAGACACTGTGGATTACGTGATTTTACGATCTTCGGGAAACGCCGAACATCTCCAACGGATAAACATGAAAGTTTCCCAAGATTTGAGCGCGCGTTTCTTCCCCTACGACCGACAAATTATCGAATTTAATTTCGCTTCATGGATTTACGATGAATCACAGGTGCGCCTCCACTGGTCGACCTATATGTCAGAAATTATGAGTAAAGTTCGCTTTTCTTCGAACGAGTGGATTTGGGACAAAGGCGAAGCTCGCTCTAATAGTTCGGTGAGTGAAATCCGAAAAGACCAAAACGTTACACCATACACGACCCTTATATACGCCATTACAATCCATAGAACGCCGCAATTCTACTACAAGATAATAATTTTTCCATCTATCATTATCAGCGCAATCATCCCTTTTGTTTTTCTCCTTCCACACGAGGAGGGCGACAGGATTGGTCTCGTATCTGCCTTATTTTTTGCTCAGCTCATTAATCTTGTGATGGTCCAACAATTTGTTCCACCAGCAGGGAAACCTGAGGCTCTTCTTAGTCAAATGTACTACTTGAATGTTATTGTTACTATAGTTACAGTAATCGCGTGCGTTATTGTACAGAGGTTGTACAACCTTTTGGACAAAATGCAAGATAGTTGTTCTACGGGTGATGGTAAAAGTCTTCGTGGCGATCTGGATATTAAAGAAGAAGATATTGCTTTGGAACCATTGGATAGTAAAGAAGTAAACGAGAAAGAAAATAAACCCGAAAGTATTAAAGTTACCATCTTGGTGTTTTCATGCCGACTAACCCGTAAGCAAATTCGATTGTGGATCAAAATTTTAAATTACATAGATTTTTCACTTTTCTTTTTAACTATTGTCTTTGTTTTGTGTACGAATCTCGATGTAACCCGCAAGTTTAATAACCAACCCAACACTACCACCCTACTGGAGGATTTCGCCGGCGAATTTGATCCTGGTGATGATTTTGTTATTACATCAGACTATGACTATTACAATCCATAATTAGTACTTTAGTGCTCTAGAATACTGATTTACCATAGTTTCGTGTTTGCTTTGCATTATAACGCAACGATTGTTTAAACTAGTTAAAAACCTCCAAAGCTGACCAGATTAATAAAACATTATCGTGTTTACAACAAGGCGTACTATATACAAGGCCATGCCAAAGATTTTTTGACAACAATTTGATATTTTGATATGGGGATAGTTCTATAAATTTTTATTTGCTGCAAATTGGTCGATGACGTAATTGAAGCATCCTTCTATATGCGACTATAAAAAAATTGTGAAAAAAAATATTGTGAAAAAATTTTTTTTTTTTAAATTGTGAAATTTTTTTTATTGATTTTAAACACGTTTTAGAACGATTCCATGCGTTTTAAATAGAACCCAGATTTTTTTCTAAAAAATGCTCTAGAACAAAAAATATTTGTTCTAGAACATAATTTTTTTAAAAAATGAATAGCTAACATGTTCTGGAACATTTTCTATACAAATAGTAAAAAGAACTAGCTACTACAAAATATTTATAGAGGGAAGCAGGATGTCGGAACCAGTGTCGAAATTACTAGCTAAACCTATCTAAAACACTAGCTACCATAAAATTTTTTATCTTACTTAACGAAGATGCCTCAATTACGTCCATTGACCAAATTGCAGCAAATGAAAATTTATAGAACTCTCCCCATATCAAAATATCCAATTGTTGTAAAAAAACATCTTGCCCCCAGTCACCGCCCCCAGGTAACTCGATGGCATGGCCTTGTATATAGTACGCCTTGGTTTACAATTATTTTCTTAATTCGAGTCATAATTTTATATAATTAGACTATGTCAGATTTTAGCAAAGCTAAAATCTACAAAGCTTGCAGTATTATTTAATATAAATGTTACTATGTTTATGTTTAATATTTGTTCATAATAACTTTCATTAATTGATAACAAACATGATTTTTACCGCTGACTCTTTTATGTTACAGTAATTCACGTATAGCGCGGTCTCCCATCCAGAGTATCTGTCAGGGTCTATCTATAAGCAGGTGCAATATAAAGTGCTGGCGTACGCGGACATTATGTTTCATAAAACGTTATTAATATCTTGGCATATATACTATTTTTAAAGTATTTTGTAGTAATTATGCATTTGTATCAGTGTCCAAAAAAAGGACCCCTTCCTAAGTTTAAAGCGCCGGTTTCTGTTTATCTCATATTTAGTCAGATGTTGTTTAAAAAAATAGATTTTGTTTTTATTATCTCATTATGTCCTAAATTTTATGGAGATTTCAAATATACAATCAGCTTCGTCATATATTTTTTCGTTTTGACGATATTTAGCGAAAAGTAAAAAACACTCAAAAATGGTTAGGCCTACACTTAACATAAAAGTATCAATTTTAAGAAATCCTAAATCTACACTTATAAGCTCTCATTCACAATCTGCATAGGTTTTGTGGGGTGTCGAATGCAATGATAATATTTATGAGGTGACTGAATGGACGGTTATACTACTTTTCGTTGGGTGCTAAAATTGGGTTAACAAAAATGAAAATTTCATTTTTCAAGATTATGAATTATGACTTTCTATGGCCTGATTCATAATCTATATAGGTTTTTCTTCGGTGCTGAATGCGATGGTAATATTTACTAAGCGACTGGATGGACGGCTCTACTATTTTCGTAGGGTGCTAAATTTGAAATTTTGGTGCTTGCACCAACTTTTTGCACTTGACTGTTCACCAATATCGGAAGTGTCTGTGGGGGGGGGGCATCATTATGGAACACCTGGTATACCGGTAATGAATGGGCAATTCCACCATTGATGTAACACTATTTCGAAAATAAAAGTCATCTAATCAGCGGTATCAAAATGACGAGAAAGAATTTTTTTAATAAAAGTGACAGATTTTTAATATTCTTGAGGGTAACAACTGGTTTTTCATTATTCAATATGAGGAATTTTTTTACGTATTTTAAATTTGTTGAAATTAATCCATCTCATTTTTGACATAATCTTACTACCATTATTGAAATTGTCTGATTAAGACAGGTACTGTAATTACACCAACCAAAAATTCAACATTTAATATAAGCTATTGATGATAAAAATTTGAATATTGACAGCGTAGCATTGTGTATTCAAAGTTTCAAAAATTTGAGATTTGACCTACATAAATATGTGAGTCCGTAATCTAAACTACTTAAAGTTTTAATTTGGAGTACAACCCGCATGTATATTAAACTGCGTCATTTTCCTTTGGATTACAACCAATCAAAACCATCCATTAGGTCTCAGTAGTAGGGTCTTGGTCCTCTCTGCGACAGTTAGACCTAACTGACACCCATTGGTGTCATATGACACCCAATTATCACCCTATGGGTGTCATTGGGTGTCATTGGCGCCAGACTGTCTGGATGACACCTCCCAATTAGGCTAATTAGACCCTAATTGACAGGTGTCATCAATTAATTAGTACAATTAAACCCTAACAGGTGTCATATGACTCCTAATTAGGGTTTAATTGATTATCCTAATTAATCAGACTGATTAGCGCCCTGACACACAATGGGTCATCAGTGATGTCTAACTGTCGCAGAGAGGAGCAAGAGGGTGTCATAAGTGACACCGCAGCTCTTTTATTCATTAATACTTATTTATTTATATTTAATTTTAATTAATTGTATTCTATTTTACTTTATTTATTCATTTGTACTTTATTTTAAATTAAATATTTGTATTACTTTTACTTTATACATTGATTTCTATTTTTAGATTAATTAGTTTTTATATTACCAACGAGATCACTATGACATAATGTCTATAATTAACTTTATAATGGCTATGGTATACGGCTCCCTACTGGCAACTATCAACTACGTTCATCGGCGGGGACCCCTCCTCGCCGTCGCTATTCATTAACTAGATACAACAGGCAGTGAATCTTCTATACGTATACCCCCAAGGCAAATATAAATCAGCGGTCCCGACTGTTAGCAGCCCCCTCGATGACTCACTAATAATCCCAATGCGGCTTTGACTACAGCAAATCCGTATATCGCTCAAGGCTAATGTTCCAGCGGCCCTCCATTGTTCCCACTATAGCCGGCGTCGCTTTGTCCCTTTCCTATATCCAGGCAGCCCGTATCATAACAATGAAGCGCCTCTAATCACGCATTCCTCTCTACTAATCCCTTTCCTTTGCACCAGACTTGCTTCTGTTATACAGCCAACTCAACATAATTAGTCAAGATGCCTACAGGGTTTTCTAATAGATACATCAACACGAGAAGTTGCCCTGGTAACCGCTTATGCATGAACAGCCAATCAGCGGGCTTCATTTCTACTGCTGCGTTCTGATTGGCTCATTTAAGAGACAAGGGCCTCCCTTACTAACCGAATTGCTATTTAATACGTCCCCACCAATATATTAGGTCATTATTTCAATTGCAAGTTACAATTAACATCATTTACCATTATTTTGTTTTCGAATTTAATATTATTTATTTAAGAATATTTATTTGTTATCGTCAGTCAACTATCCAGTTGTATAGTTGTATTATTGTCATTTCGCCGCGTTATCGCTCATCGTCGACAACAAACTTTCCGCGTATCCGCCGCGTAATATTCTTCCGATACCATTCCGTTCTATCGGTTGATAAACTCTCTCGTCGTCCACGTCAACCAACTTCCTCACGAACTTCTGAACTTCATCTTTCCGTGAATATTTACTAATACCGTAAGTAAAATCTGCCTTCCACCATCTCCATCGACGCCGCTAGCAAACAATTTACATTTATTATCTACCGATACAACAGTATTGCAGTAGGCTCATTATTAATTACTGTCAGACTGCGGTGGTACCGATAGCCTAAACCGTGATCGAAGCATTCGATCAATAGGCCTACATCCGCCTATCTGCTTACAATATTTTTTCTTTTTACAAATAATCATCTTATTTTTCTAGTATCATTTCGCCGCGCTATCGCTCATCGTCGACAACAAACTTTCCGCATATCCGCCGCGTAATATTCCATTATTTCTAATTTCCGATACCATTCCGTTCTATCGGTAAATAAATTCTCTCATCGTCCACGTCAACCAACTTCTTCACGAACTTACAATCTTCTTCTTTCCGTGAATATTTACTAACACCGTAAGTAAAATCTGCCTTCCCTTCCACCATCTGACTGTACTATCGACGCCGCTAGCAAACAATTTACCTTTAATGTCTACCGGTACAACAGTATTGCAGTAGGCTCATTATTAATTACTGTCAGACTGCGGTGATACCGATAGCCTAAACCGTGATCGAAGCATTCGATCAATAGGCCTACATCTGTCTATCTGCTTGTCTACCTGACTACCGGTACCGCATCATTCGAGTTAGCCTAGATCCTACTGAACAACAATGATTACTGCAGTTTTCACTATATATCCTACTGACTAACTGAGTTCTCATACAGCGATTAGCTAGGCCTATCGTTGATTTGTATTGGTTAACGCTACCGGTACATCTGACTTATCACTTATAGCAGACTATATCACTAGCACTACTGCACTGACTGACTGATGACTGTTGTTTATAGACCCTCTTTCCACGAATAATAACTGGCATCGCTTTTGTGTCTTGGTTATCGCCACTATCTAACCGCTGGTTCACTAACACTACTGCACTAGATACTGCCGACTGCCTGCTTTATGTTTCACCGACTGATTGTTACAATACAGCAATAGGCCTAACTGTACAAACACAGTATTGTTGCCTAGTAACCGATTAATACCTACTGTTTTACTTTATTTTTACCAAGTATACAGTATTTTTTATCTTTTTATAAATAATCAACGTATTTTTCTAGATTCAAGATGCCTATGTCTACCAATAAAGTTAGCTGCCCCATCTGCGACAAATAGATGCGGAGTGATAATCTAAAATCACATATTAAAATTCATTTCGCGCAATATAGATGCGACTGTTGCCCGACTTGGTCCTTGGAAAAGAAGACGCTGGTTGGCCATCTTGTTTCGTGTCCTCAGGGGGGAACAGGATTTAGTTACGTAAACGAGCCAGCCGATTGCCGCTGCGGGGATTCGCTCACCCTATCATCCTTTTCTGAGCATGAATGCTACACTCGACTTTTTTTGCGGAAACGCAAAACTCCGACTACCTCCCACTCATCCCCCATCAACTCTACTCCAGAACAAGTCGGCGGCGGCGGCTCCAATAATGAACCTTCAACTTCACGAGATTCTTTTTCCCCAAACAATCCATTTCAACCCCCCTCCAACGGAAGCGCACACGGACGACTGTTTAGCTATAACAACGACCTCGCAGAAACAAGACTCGACGCAGAATTAACATTAAACGAAAATTTTCCACACATTCAAGAACACGTTAGTAGCCATTTACGTAGTGCCATGGGAACTTTTTTAAGAGTCTGGCTTACAATCAATATCGTAATGGAGCGTGAAACCAGCGAGGGTTTTCAAATTGAATCATTCTGTTTTAAATCTAGCGGTAACAATAATCAAATTCTAAATAATAGCGACTTTAATAACTGGTTTTCTAGCGCCGTCAATCGCATCGATCAACTGTTAAGCGTGTTTCTCTGCCTCGGCTCGGGTTGGCGCATAATAGCCATCGAGCGAATAACTATTGAGATTGCATGTTCCCAACGCAACCCCTATTTAACGGGTCAATAGGATTTAATTTTAATTTCTAGAATAAGAAATTGAGCATCAAAATAGAATTAACCAATAAACAGTTTACCGGAAAAAACATTGCCAAATTTGAACTAGAGAAAATTTCACAGCAAATTACAGGTCAAAGATGCTTAAAACCAAACATGTTTATCTACAAAGGTGACGATTCAACTATAATGCTATTTCCCAGCGGCGCAGTAACAATTGTAGGCCTGTGCAATAATTTAGCTAGTGAATTGCTTTATTTAAAACAAACTATCGGTATGCAATTACAAAATTTGAAACTTAATACCGAAACACGAACTATTATTTTTCCAAGTGTTAATTTTAAATTATTAATGAAAAAATGTGGACATCATACAATTAATAATAAAGCAATATTTATTAGCTATACCCCTGAATTATTTTGCGCGATTAGAATATATATAGGACGTGCATATTTCAGTGTATTTCATAGTAATAAAATTGTTTCCATGTGTCCTGCCGGTGAATTCCCCGTTTCATTATCTATTTTACAAACTTTATTATTAAATTAGTTTATTTACTATGGTATACATGAAAGTTTACTATATTATTTATTTTGTGTTGGTTTTTATTTTTCCGTGAGTAGGGTTTGAATCCATGACCATCCGTGTTACCTACTTTTTATAATTGCATTAGTAGGACTCGAACCCTGGTTTAACTTATTTTGTGTTGGTTTTATAATGGTCGCGAGTAGGGATTGAACCCATGACCTTCTGTTTATTTTCCATAAAACGGGATATGAATAGGGATCGAACCTGTGAGCATATGTTTTTCCTAATTTATGTTTAGTTTAGGTACTCTAGTTATTTTATGTTTAACTTATTTTGTGTTGGTTGTATATTGGTCGCGAGTAGGGATTGAACCTATGACCTCCTGTTTATTTTCCATAAAACGGGATATGACTAGGGATCGAACATGTGACCACCTGTTTATCCTATTTTATGTTTAGTTTAGGTACTCTAGTTATTCTATGTTTAACTTATTTTGTGTTGGTTTTATATTGGTCGCGGAGTAGGGATTGAACCCGTGACCATCTGTTTATCCTATTTTGTGTTTAGTTTAGTTACTCTATGTTAAAGTGAATTTTCACATTATATTTATGTTAAATGATAAATTTATGCTACAATTATTATTTATATTATAAAAACAGAAATATTCGAGTTATATTGCATTATATATTTTTCATTGAAGTGGAATACTTTAGATGTTGTTTGCGAGGGATATTTGAATGGTGAGTATAACTATCCTTGAGAGCTAGTGCAACGTTATCTCACTATGGATGGGCTTTACCACTGTACTCGCATCTGAAAGGTTAGCTGTGGTGTATTAGTTACGCTTAGCATTAGAGAATCCGTCCGTATCACCGACTAGACAGCGAATCTGGCAACCCAGTTTTTGTTCTAGAGGCTTCAGTTTGTTGTAAATCAGGGCGTTAGGCACTGAGGCATAGACTATGACTCACTGAGGCATAGACTATGCCTCAGTGAGTCATAGTCTATGCCTCAGTGCCTCAGTGAGGCATAGTCTGTGTCAGGTCTTAAATGTGAGTCTTACAAATTCGAACGTCAACGAACAAATTCGAAGGTTACTGTTCCACCTTGGTGTAGTGGTTGCGTTGAATTCACATCTCCCGTATGTCATGGGTTCGATCCCCGCATGAACCAGGGCAGTTTTCGTTTGGTTAGCAATAGGCCTAACGTTGCAAAATGCAGTATTATTGCCTAGTAACCAATTCATGGCTACCGTATGGTTTTCACTTTAAGACATTTCGCCCTCTAGCGGCAGACTGGGGAACTTCAGACTACTCTGTGACCCTGCAAAAGATATAGCCTATGCCGTAATAGATGCCGATTGGGGGGTCAAATTAAGTAATAATATATCTAAATAAGCCTCAAACATCTTGCCTCATGGCTCGCCCCTTAGAACTCTTAAGCAATATAACTTCATGGTTTTGCGGATTGTAAATAACAAAGCTAGAGAAGATGTTAATTTTTAAACAATACGCCCTCTAGCGGCAGACTATGGAACTGCAGGCGGTTGGATATAGGTAACAGTAATTAGTAATCAGAGCGGTCACGGGGTGGGGGCGGGGGCGCTTGGATACAACTATCATTAATATGCTGTTGCTTGGTTAAAGCTAATTGGGGGTCAAAGGTCAACGATAAAGCTGTCTGGAGTAATTAGTTACCAGTAAGGGAGCTGTATACCCTATGTCTAAGTATGGCTAAGAAATCAATGTATAAAGTACAAATGAATAAATACGAATAAAATAAAATGCAAATAATTAATTAAAATTAAATATAAATAAATAAGTATTAATGAATAAAAGAGCTGCGGTGTCACTTATGACACCCTCTTGCTCCTCTCGGCGACAGTTAGACATCACTGATGACCCATTGTGTGTCAGGGCACTAATCAGTCTGATTAATTAGGATAATCAATTAAACCCTAATTAGGAGTCATATGACACCTGTTAGGGTTTAATTGTACTAATTAATTGATGACACCTGTCAATTAGGGTCTAATTAGCCTAATTGGGAGGTGTCACCCAGACAGTCTGGCGCCAATGACACCCAATGACACCCATAGGGTGATAATTGGGTGTCATATGACACCCAATGGGTGTCAGTTAGGTCTAACTGTCGCCGAGAGGACCAAGACCCTACTACTGGTCTCTATGTTCTGTATTGCAGCTGAAACGTTTAAGAACAGCGTTACGGACTCACACATTCTTCGTTACGGACTCACTATGATGCGGTAGGTTAGGTAAGAATCATTCTGCTTTGTATACATTATTCATCACTATGTAAACTGGAAGTATTCAGCTCCTTTTAGTTTGACAAGTGTCCATTGACAGTACATTCGAACGTATTCACTTACATCATCGTAATGTACGACATTCTTCATTGCGTCCGTTTAGTCCTGTCTCTTACGTCTACAGTAATACTCACATTTCTGGTGCCGAAAGGGCCAAACGGAATATATCACAGATGACAGAAATTACTGACCAAGATGGTATAGTTCTCCAAGATTTCTTGAAACGAGTGTCCTAATGATGGATTGTTATACTAAAAAATCGTCCGTTAGACCAGTGATTACGCACAAAGTTTCAATAATTGTTTCCAGTGCGGTCCCCCAGTGTTTATTACCCAGAGGAAACTCCAGTACTCATTTAGCTACTATTTACGGAAGGAAGAGATGCGCCCTGGCTAATAAATATCTTTATTGTCTTTAAAGTATTCGTGCCGAAACGAAAACTACCCTACCCCCATGTTGGGATCGAACCCACGACTCAAGGAGAGATGTGAATTCAATGCCACCGATTTAACCAACTACAGTACGCCAAGGTGGAATAACTTAAGTACAATGATAGTAGTGATCGTAAATCATAAATACAAGGAAATACTGTTTACTATTTATTTAATACTAATACTATTTATTTTCCAGAATAAAAAATTTACCGTGAACGTGGTATTTATGTTTTTAAAGAACTACTGTATACAAATATAAATAAAAATATGCCGCCGTAAACTGATCCTTTCCCTCAATTGGTAAATGATCGTTTATTGCTTTGGTTAGAAAATCCCGCCTCTGTAACCTTTTCCTTTCTTTTAATTGTTAAAGTGATCGTTTATTGTTTTTGTTAGAAAATCCATGTAATCTGCTCTTTTCCCAAATTGGTAAAGTGACCGTTTAATGTTTTGGTTAGAAAAGCATGCCTCTGTCACCTGTTCCTTTCCCTCAATTGGTAAAGTGGTCGTTTATTGTTTTGGTTAGAAAAGCCCTTTTCTGTAACCTGCTCTTCGGCTTGTTGTTTTGGTTAGAAAATCCCCCCTCTGCAACCCGCTCCTTTCCCTCAATTGCTCATTTCCCAGTCACTTACGACTGCTTATTCTTTTGGTTAGAAAAGCCTGCCTCTGTAACCTGATCCTTTCCCTCAATTTGTAAAAGTAATCGTTTATTGTTTTCTCTTAATTTATAATGTTATTGTTTATGTTAGTAATGCCAATTCAATTCAAATTCCTATTTATTAAATTCATTATAGATTATTATTTTTGATGGATTATTTCACTATAAAGTAGCATTTGTAGTTTAACGTAAAAACTTTCTAAAATCCGACGCATTTTGATTAAATTACAGTAATGTAATATGCCTATTCATATTGGTACACATAAACCCGTAGGTAACTCTAATGGCGCAGTGGTCAGATGGTTAAGGCGTTGGTTACATTACAGATAGGTTACGAGTTCGAATCCCAGTCGGGAAATTTGCATTTTTGGGCAATTTATTTTCATTTGATCTAATTTGATAAACCAATGAGGTGCGTACAACGTATGGAACGATGAGTTGGGCCAATCATAGGGCATGGAACATCTTATTGCTCCAATGTAAGGCCATGGAATGCTCTGGAAGGTTCTAGCGGATTCATGTCCCAGATAGGCTGGTTTGCCTTCGGTTATCACTCTTGTTAACTTATCTCTCACTATCACTCTTGTTAACTTATCTCTCACTATCACTCTTTATTCAGGTTGATAAATCTTTGTAAATTACGTAAATATACTGTAAACTTTTGAACATGTATATTTCTAATTGTCCACCATTGGGACAGCCAAGCATTGGGAGGATGGCCGCCTAGACCGTTAGACCGTCAGCAACGCAGGGAAGATGTCCACAACACGCTAGCGCCCACATTAGATTAGACCGCGCACCCCCTTCGCCCCTTCGAAATACTCCACTTGCCATGCAGCGCCCGATTTCCGAGGAAGGTAAGACTTTGTTTGACGCCCTTGCCCGACGTAAGACCTATAGATCAGGGTAAGCGTGACGCCGTCCTGAGACGCCGCAAAATTTAGGATCAGATAGCTAGATTCAGTCAGGACCCTGTACTGCAAATCCCTGGGTTAACCTGTATCTCTTACAGGTGTGAACTATTGCCGTTCGTCAGTACGCGAGTACATATTAGGTACAGACAGCATATGTTCCATAATTTAGTGATTCGCAATACTGACAGTTCGGTACCGGTTTGCTTTGTAGAATATACATTAGTACCCCCCCCCCCCTGTCTGAACCTTAGTTATTTGATCAGGCAAGGAGTATTTCTGCTATCGGCACTTCGCTTGGCCTAGGGAGGTTTATTAATATCCTACCGCGCCTTGCCACGTACTGATAGGTATTGCTGCTAGCCACCGTGGCAACAAAATTCTAGAATCAAATTTGTATACCAGATCAGCTAACGTACGGTAGCAATTAACCCCTATTTCTTATCTTACAACCAGAATCTGGTATTTGTGCCGATCACGGGTGTAGTTACTAACACCGTAATTGCCCGGTTGAGTTGTGGATAGGAAGGAGAGAGCTTTGACGTCATTTGTAAGTATAAAGTTCTACAGAGCGCGACTAGCTTATTTTCGTAGCTAGCGCACGGTATTGTTTTGGTCAGAAAATCACTGAAACCTAGTAAAATGAGATACACCAAAATTGTTTTATTGCAACACACCCACACACACACGCCCTAAAACATATTTACCCTTAGAGTTCTACTAGTTATAGCGCACTTTAGATTACTTTTAGGCAGAATTTATCTGTAATTTACTATTCGTAGTTTGTAAATTTAGGATATGATATTTAGTTACGGCAAAAAGGGAGTATTCATTTCGTTATTAAACTGTTGTTTGTCTGAGCAGCGGTATTGTTACATTAGGCACGACCCCCTTTAGACTGATTTAATACGGGATCAGTATTGTTACGCTAGGTCTGTTAACCCCCTAGCTCGTATATAAACCATATAAATCACACCGCGGCAAGTTACGGTATTTAGGACTGTCAGCGATAGTTAGGATTCGCTGCGCGGGGATTGTTTTCCCGTGAGTTTGGTATGTTAATGTAACTGTACATCTGCCTCACCGGTTAGAGGACAGGTTTCCTTTTGTCTAGTCCGTAGGCATTAGACCCGCTCACGTACATAGAATAGACACTAGGCTCTGCTCCTCGCCAGTAGTCGTTTGTGTATTGTATCTGTTTGATTAGATACCCTGGACTGGGATTTGTTGTCAGATACTGTACGAGCCCGTATACATTACTGGATCTTACTGTAAGATACATTGTTACTAGGATCTGGTAAGTGGTATACTACTGGACTTTACAGTAAGAGATATTCTATAGCTTCATATTAGTAGATTTGTAGGCCGTGGGATAGTTCTTACCGTAGAGGATCTCAAAGTAAGAGATACTGTGAAATATTATATAAATTAGAGTATAGTATTGTTTAGTATTGCACTCTGAAAAGTGCGTGCGCACTTTACAGTAAGGAATATATAACTATATACTGTTAGCTATTGTAGAAGTAGGAGATATTTACAATTTAAAATTAGTAAAGTTAGTAATTTGTAGAATGTCCCCTGCCAGTAGGCCTTTAGGGTAGCTAGTAGTTTCGTATTTAATATTTGACTAGCTAATAGTTAGTCTATAGCAATTTGTTTTACGCTGTGTGTGTGCGGTGTTACTTTCGGTACTTGAAAAGGTACATAGGGTTTAAAGACCAAGTTGTATCGGTACCTAGGAAGATTTTTCGTAGAGTAGAAGTAAAACTCTCACCTTCGACTTTTCAGGACTCAAGGACTCGTTTCTGGAGCGCTTCGAGGGATTAGACCGCTTTTTGCAAAGTTTGGGAGACACAAAATTCATCCGCGACGCCGAAAAACGGAACGACCCACGTCCGGTTTGTATTTGAGAATTTGCACGACTGGAAGATCAAAGGAGCGTAAGTTTTACGACTCGTGTCGTTCAAACTTAAGAGCACAGTAGTACTCAAAATTTGTGGGTTTCACTGTCTAATTAGTAGTGTTGTTGGTACTTATTTCCCATTAGACGTTGCTGTTTTGCCTATTATTTGTACTTGTTGATCTACATTTTGGTGACGTATACCGTTATCTCACTTGTTCGTACAAATTTAGCCGGTAGGCTAGATTATTACATATTTTATTATACACTTTAATTTTATTTGTACTGGTTAGGGTATATATATATGATATATATATCAAGGTAAGTTTGACATTTTGACATTTCGACATTTTGACATTTCGACATTCTGATACTTTGACATTTTATTACCCGTACTTGACGTATATAATAAGACATGAGTGACACACCACATTCGACTCGACACCCACCTACCGACTATGACTCGTGCGACCCGGACAGATCGACAGTAGACGAACCGAGAAGGAGAACCCGAGATTCCACCGATGTCACACCGCATGCGTCGCCGGTACCCTGAACGGAAATACTGGAAGCCGCAACGCGTGGTGACGGCAGAATCGAAGATTTCCTTACAGTCCCGCAGACCAGGTCACGGGAAACAGACATGGTAGTTTTATTAGGAGTATAGGAGGACACATGGCCCAGATTACTCGGAACCTCGGAGAAGGTTTTCGCGTTTTACGCGAGTTAACTGCCCCGATGTCAAGATATGAGTTCTACACCTTACAGGTAAGGATAGAAAGTAGGGTACATGCTTCCGTAAATAAACTTAAAGGTTTACACGAACTTGCAGAGTTGCGTGGCGACAACTTTACTCAGGTAAAGATAATAGATAAGTTGGTAAGTGCGAGAGAAAGCCTCATCCAGTTTAAGTCAGTAATAAGATTGGCTCAACAGGAGCAGTTCGACCAACTGCTAGGTGAGTCAGTTTTGGACGCGTTGTTGCAACCCAAAGAGGAAGAAGAACTCTATTGCCTGGATGGGAGGTTGGAGACACTCACCACATTTCTTCGTAGATGCGGCGTACCGATCGAAGAACCGGAAGTCGAACTGCGAGGGACGACGGAAGTTTTAACTACGGAAGGCTTGCAAGCCTACCAAATTCCACCACTGGATAGATCGTTCGTTAGTGTACGGAGCGACGTTGGCGACGTTAGTAGAACAGCGTCTGTAATTACTCGACAACAACAGGAGGTTGCACGCCGACAACAAGTCATCGAGGAAGAAGCGCAACGGCAGATGGCACAGATCGCCATCGAGGGAGAGAAGCAACATAGAGAGGATGAGGCAAGAATTGCGAAACTCAAGGCTCAAGCCGAATTCAAAGCCTCAGAAATGCGAAGATTGGAGGGGGACTTGGCGCAAGAAGCGGCAGCGGCGGCTGCAGGCGACGAGTTAGCACGAGTTGCGACGGTAAATGCAGCTGCAATGCAGCATGCCGATCCTAGTAGTAGCGACGGTAAACGCAGCAGAGTTAGCATGGAAGAAAGCAGCATCCGACGCTCGTGCCAAGTTGGAAGCGAGACAAATAAACGCTCGATTAGCTATACAAGAAGTGGAGTTAGCGGCACAACAACAGGTAGCAGATCGACGCGAAAGGGAGATGCAACTACAGTTCGAACTATATCGTAGATCGCACGAGGCAGCGAATGCGCAAGCGGACCTCAAACTCGACGCAAGAGATGGATCTATAAGATCTCGAGCTGGTCGTGACTTGTCTGCCCTGGATCGCATAGAAACTCGATACCGCGGGATTCAGAAGCGAATCGAGGAAGGAAGTGTGGAAGCGATAGATCGAGGAGAGGAGTTCGTCGAGGATTACTGTAAACGTTTTCCACAAGTGATTCCTATGCTCAAACCTACAACTCGGATAAAACCGGTCTTTGTTACGAAACCTAAAGAAATATCACCTGTGCGTTCGACGCAAGGTAACAGGTTTGTTGTGACGGAAATGCCGTAACCTAGGGCAACTTCATCGCCAATTTTAGCAGGTAAAGTAAATAGTCCACCTACAGTAAGTTGTAGTCTACTTGTAGGAAGAGAGGAACCTGCATTTATGACAATTAAACAGGTAAGTAAGCCGTTAGCAGTTAAATCTGTGACGTGCTGTGCGAACCCAGTCATTTACAGACCGACTACGAAACCCGACCATTTTATTCGACCGTTGACACAATGTTCGACGAGACCTACGACTTCGTGGAAGGCTTGCGAGCCTACCGAACAATGAAGGACTAACCTTGAGGGTAGTACCCACAGGATCGAACCACGTTTAACGAGAACTACGACTTTGTGGAAGGCTTGCGAGCCTACCGAACAACGGAGAGCCGTAGATCCCAAACCACGACGAGCGCGACCAAAATTAATACGTCGAACGCGAACCCGTCAACCACCTTATCCGGATGACAGCGACTCATCTAGCGACTTGGACTCGACGGAGAGAGAAATATTCCATACTGGAGCGGCGGATGATTTCAAACTAGAGGAGAGATCTATGAATCAGTACATCGACATTCCTCCACGAGAAACACCTGTCCAGAAACCTGTGTTACAACTGACTGAGACGATTAGCACTAACAGACTCGCCGAAATAATGCGACCTGTGGCGGACTGACTAGCTCAACTTGAAGAGCGACTCTAAGCGCGATCATCAGATAGATCACGGACCAGTGTGGAAGTAGAACAACCTAGACAACATCGACCACCAAGGAGAGAACAGGAGACTAGACAGACTCCGAACTGTGAGCGGATTCAATTCCGCCCAACCACCCCATAAAATTGGGAAACGGCACCTTTTAGCAATATTGGGGATACGAGGTTAATCCCCAATTAACCTCGTATCACACACCAAATAAACGGGACAACAAACCCGAAGGGCCACACAAAGGGAGGTCAGAGGTTAAACCTCCAGGAGAGGAAAGTGACAGCAGCGGGGAGGGGGGGGGGGGGGGGGAACACTCCCACAGAGGTGGGAGCCGAGAATTAGGTTATTAGCCAATCAGAGCCAAAGAAACTGCATCCGCTAAGTAATAAGGCCACAAGTAAAGTAGGTAATCAATATATTACCAGTCAGTATCCATATCATATTTCAGTTATCTCAGTCACTCAGGGCAGTACGGTGACACTTTAACACCGTCACCGCCGTCACCAATTATTACTGTATCACAACATTTACCGGTAACCTTGCATCAGTTATCTCATGCTATCACTCTATATTATATATTATATTATCGAACTCTATTAACAATATTGGAACAACAATATCCAACTGTTTTCTTAACCGTGAGGCGACGCGTAAATAAACCAAACCGGTCGGGATCCCCTGATCCCGTCACAGTATTAAAGTCGCCTACTGACCCAGTAAAGTTACCGAGTACCTAGATAACTGTGACTGCCAGCCACCAGAAAAAAAGGAGAGACAAGATGAGCGAAACCCGAAACCTCGAGGGAGAGATGACACCGCCGCGGACACGGGACGATACGAACGAAATGATCCGCGAGGCCGCAACGCGACGGTATCGACCCGCAACGCCGGACTCGCCGGAGAGGAACGATCTGGTAGCCCAGGCGGAGGGCGGCCGTCTACCAGGGCAAGAGGAAGAGTCGACACACGACGGCGCACGACGTACCAATGTCGCCGGCCAGCCACAGGCCGAGGGCGACGTACGGCCCACCGGAACCGCAACGGTGGGGCCGCCGGTACGACGCCGAACCAGGAGGGGAGGAGGAGAGATCGGGATGAGGACGTCGGAACCAGCGACTGGCTCCGACGAGCCTACAACGCAACCAAGAAACAACTCAAGGAGGCTAGAGAGAGAGGGTGTAAAGATAGATCCAGGGAAGTTAAACCAGCAACTAGGTGAGTCGAACAAGCTGCATCCCAAGCGATGTCGAACATATTGTGGCCAAGGTAAGACTTAGTCTGCGTGCTAGCAGAACAACGAAATCTGCCTTGCCGCGGCATGACTGGTCCTCTCTGTTGCAAAAGCCAAGTGTGAGATCCAGCTTCACACTACAGCTGAGCAACAGGTATGAGGCTCTTGCCTCTGAGGCGGCAGATCACTGTGAGGGCTATACTGCCTTTACAGAAGCAGTTAAGTTAGCAGCTGCAGAAACAGTTCCTGTATACCCTCGAAACAGGAAAAGGGCCCCCTGGACTGACAACAAAATTCAGAAGTGCCGAAATGACCTTCATAAGGCACAGAAAGAGTCCCGACTCAAACAGACTACAGCGGCCAAGAATGCAGTTAAGGCTGCATCTAGGTCCCTGAACAGGCAGTACTCTGCTAATCTACAGGAGCTAATAAACCAACAGGTTGATGCCATCAATGATGCTGACGACAGCAGGCAATCATCCCAGGCATGGAAATCGATCAATCTGCTTACTGGGCGGAAAAGCCAACCAACCACCAAGGTTAAGGCTGAATCACCAGCCGATCGCCTCAATGGTTGGAAAGCCCACTTTGAAAAGCTCCTCAATAATGACAGGGTATTGCCTGATAACTTTATAGAAGTAAAAGTGTCTGAGTCTGTACTCCCAGATATTCCCATTGGCGATATCTCCTTTGCAGAAGTGAAGGCTGCTGCAAAGAGCATTAAGACCAATCGTGCCAGTGGAGTAGATGGTGTTCCCCCTGAGGTCTTTAAAATACCTGAGTGTTTAAAGCTCATCTATCCCATCATAGTAGACATGTACCGAACAACAAGAGTCCCACAAGAAATGAAAACGAATAAGTTGGTGCCAGTTCCCAAGAAGGGCAACCTAACACTCTATGGTTCTTTTCGGGGAATCTCATTGATCTCGATTGCTGCAAAGCTATACAATAGGATTCTATTAAATCGCATCAGGGATCCCATTGAGAGACTGCTCCGTGGAAATCAGAATGGGTTCCGTACAGGTCGTGGGACCATGGAACCCATTTTGGCACTTAGAAGGATAATTGAAGAATTATCAAAAAAGAAAGACAGGCTGTTATCTTTGTTGACTTCTTCAAGGCCTTTGATTCAGTCTCTCGCTCACGTATGTTCATCATACTTTCATTATATGGGATTCCTGATGAATTATTGATTTATTGATGGATTATTGCAGGAATCAGATCAGTATATGATGGTTCGACAACATTTGTTTCTACTGTTGACGGTGACACAGAACCATTTGAAGTGTTATGGGGCGTCCTCCAAGGAGACACACTTGCACCATTCTTGTTCATTATTGTGGTTGACTATGTTCTACGCATGTCCTTAGATCATTATAATGATGATGGGGTGATGATAACTCCACCTACTGGCTCCAGAAGTCGAGGAAATCCTGCCAAGTACCTAACTGATCTAGACTTTGCTGATGACTTAGGAGTACTCTCAGAATCATTAGAGGGAGCTCAACGGCTCCTCAGCTCATTAGAACATGCTGCTTCTAGTGTTGGTCTTTTTATTAACTCCAGAAAGACCAAACTTCTGACAGTTAACTTTGAAAGTCCTCAGCAAGTCTCTGATCGGATGAGCATAAGCTCAAAGGATGGTATGCTTGAGCATGTGGACGACTTCTGTTACCTGGGATCATGGATCCGGAAGTCAGGTGAGGACCTTCGAATACGTACGGGAAAGGCATGGGCAGCCTTGAATAGGCTTTCCAGGATTTGGAAGTCACCGAGAATTAATCGGAAACTTAAGGTCCGATTATTTAGAGCAGCAGTAGTTCCAGTACTCCTCTATGGGAGTCCATGCTGGGCTCTAACTGCTGAGGACACCAAATCTCTGGATGGCACTTTCACAAGAATGCTGCGCCGGGTTCATTGTGTCAAGTACAATGCACACATCTCCAACCAGACACTATATCACATTGGAGGTGTCTCATTGGTTCCCCCAAGCTTGACACTAGAACAAAATCGCCTCCGCTTTGCAGGACATTGCTTTCGCCGTGAGGACAAGCCAGTGCATAATCTTGTACTTTGGCAGCCTCATGGAGTGAATAAGCATGGTGGACAGCCCATGACTTTCTTGAGACGCATCTTAAAGGACACTGGCCTTAAAGATGCGGATGATCTAGCAAATGTCATGGGTGATAGGGAGTTGTGGCGGTGCAATTTTGTTGACAAGCCGGCACAGCATTCTTAAAAATGCAGCTGCAATGCAGCATGCCGATCCTAGTAGTAGTAGAGTCGAACAAACACTTTAAATACCTAGTTCGCTTTGGGCAGGGAGAACTAGCCAGTGAGAGAGCGAGGGGGGTCGCCACCGAACTATTTGAACTGTGGCGATCCGGGATTATGGAGCCCCAAGTTGTATACATAGGGCCGTATTTAGTGGATGCTAGGGGAATTAAGTTAGTGGGTTGGGCAGACCCGCACGAGGGCGAATCCGAGATTAACCCCGAGGATTCGGTCTCGTCGGTTAGCGAGAACCCCAGAAAGCGGGGGAAAGTTAGTAGGACGGAGAGGCGACCGACAAGTCCGCTACATCCTCCGCAAAAGTAAGAAGGGTGTTAGAAATAGATCTGGCGTGCCAGTTGGATATGGTGGCGCTAGACCAAAAGGAGTTGGAGAGGCAGTTGGAAGAGGGAACTGCGTTGTTGGAAAGAGAGAGAGAACTGGCGAGAGAGAATAAAGAGAGGGCTGAGAGGGTCGCAAGGAACTTTAGAGAATGTGAGGAGATAGAATACGACGGGTAGACGAATCCAAAGCATACGACAGGGTATCAAGAGTAATCCTTATAAGTAAACTTATATCACTCGGATGCGGGTTAAATATGATAAACGCAATTCGCGCGGTATATAGGCATACATACCTACAGCTAAATCACACCGATATAAATGTAAGCACAGGCGTCCGTCCGCCAGGGATATCCATCCAGTTTATTCCTGTTTACATTATATATAGATGCATTAATTATATTGTTTAATAACTTGTGTAGTAGTAACGATTATTTATCTACTATCCATGCCTTACTTTTTATGGATGACACCGCTATTTTTGCCTCTACCCGTCAACGTTGTTTGCAAAAGCTACAAATTTTGCACGATTTCTGTAAAGCGCATAATATGATTATTAATGTAGATAAAAGAAAGTTTATGGTGATAAACGGTAGCCACGCAGACAGAGAACCTTTATGTGCTGAAGGCAATGTGATAAAAAATACAGATACTTATGTGTATCTCGGGGCTATATTTACGCAGGATGGTAAATTGTCACCATGTTTGCAATACCATGCAAAAGAATGCGAGAAACATGTACGAAAATTCTCAATTTTCTGTGCCGTTGACGGTAACATGCCATTTCAGTTAAAACTGAAAGTGTTTAATTGTGCAATACTGGCTTCCATTTTGTATTCATCTGATACGTGGCTTTCCACTGTAGGTAGGAAACCAATACGTAATGTGTATATACGTTTGGTCAAAATCTTATTAAATGTACAAATTACAACGCCAAACTTACTATGTTTAGTGGAGTTGGGTTTGGCTGATGTTGACGCGGTAATCGATAACGCTATTAGAAAGTCGTTTCTCAAACAGATGTCAATTTGGGACGCTTCAGATCCATTGAGGCGTATTTATGACATGTGTAGAACCGAAAACACGCCCTATTATAGATTTTTAGATGGGCTTGTGAATAATCATAGGGATATAGTTAATAATAGTCGTGTAAAGGTTAAAAATAATATACTAGAAATGGCCACAATTAAAAGTAAGTTTAAAATATACACAGAGTTAAATCCCCAGTTAACTGTGCATGCAATTTACTGTAAAAGCTCATGTTACATTCCCGATTATAAACGAGTAAATGTGTCTCGTTTTAGATTGAGCTCACATCGTCTCCGCATTGAGATGGGCCGTTGGTCGCGAACCCCCCGCGAACAGCTTCTTTGCTCATGCGGCAACGACTTGCAAACCGAATTACACGTTTTACAAGATTGCCCTCGAATGGCCAATGTAAGAAACAAATACATAGGAAGTAAATTTGATACTTTTGTAGAATTTTTCAATAACGGCGTAGATGAAATTTGCAACATAGTAACATAAATATGTAATAATTTTCAGTGAATGGTTTATTTAGTATTATTATTAACAGAAACATGTAATATTTTTTCAGTGAATGGTTTATTTAGTATTATTATTAACAGAAACATGTTGTAAAAGCTTCTGTGGGATATAACTGGCCCCTTTTGCTTCGCAATCCAGTTTCCCCCCAGGCGCTGGAATACTCTAAAAAGGTTCTCTAACTGTATATATATTCCCCTCGCCCGCAAGGTACCGTTACAGGTGTTTTAACGGACATAAAAGTCATTCTGCTATATACGTGTTTTGGCGGACACGGTAAGGCAAAAAACCTGCAATGAACCAACTACCTTTCACAGCTTAGCCGTGATGATTCATATTACGACATCTAACAGCTGGTTGCTGACATGGAAACAGCCATTGGACGCATGGTTCTTTGTTTGGCTTGAGCCAATCAGAGCGATTTTTCCTGTCGACGTGTAGCTTTTCGGCCGATCATAAGGAGAGTGTTCAGTCTTACTGTTTTTACTTGATACTTTGTTGTTATTGCTGTCTAAGCCAGAAACACCGGCTTTTTGGGAAGAACTCTAGTAAAACTGCTTAAATTATCGAAAGTATAAACTGTTACCCTAACTAATCTCAATAACTCACTAATTAACATGCTCACTTAATTTAATTGCATTAATCATATTGTTTGTACTGTTATTTTACCGTCAGTTATTAATTGTACCTATTTGTTGATGGAAATATTGCTCTTTGGATAATACGGATAAATCACCCAAATTCCCAATTTTCTTGATACACTACAGGTTAGAGAGACCGGCTATACATAACAATTGCGATTTATATTAATGTGGTGTGTTTTGAATCCAATGTTATTTAGCAGACCCTACGTGAGTCAATTGCTGCTCTCTTTATGTGTGATCAAATATACTGACGGTCGGCAGAATAGTGTGTATGATTGTGATTGGTAACAAAGTATTTCCTAAAGAATACGCTTTATACTTCAATCATAAGCAGTATCGTTGCGTTTTAGTATAAGTCTTAGTTCTGTTTAAATAGATAAAGCGCCACGTCCTAAAGGAACTGTTAATATTTCCCGAAAGCCAATAATATCTGTCAGGAATTAATTATTAACGATCTATCGAATAATACAGTAAGTTTACGCTGCAACCTTACACTGCAATAATAAAATTTAAGCATCCGAATTCAGCCTCCCGGGTGTAGATCCATCGGGTGAATGATCGCGCATGGGCTGACTTCGGCTAATGTTTTGTGTATTAGCATAAATTGTTGTCGTATGCTAAAGGTGTTTTAATTAACTAAAAGACATATAAATTTTGGCAGGTTAAACTGCTAAAGGTCTTCAAAAGCGCGAACAGTAACAGTTTATAGTCTTATTGCAGTAGGCAATAAGGTTGCAAAATACCGTAGTGACTGGTAAAACTGAACCGGTACTTTGTAGGTCAGTAGGCCTAACTGTCATCACCGGTACCGGTACTGCTGTACAAGTACATTTAGTATTATTCGATTTGATTATTGTATACTGGTAGGTCTTAGTACTTAATCAGGGACTGCAGCCCTGAATTTTTATTGAGATTTTACCTATTTCTGTCGGTTTTATTTCCTAGTAGGCTAATATTGAGCAGAAGGCGTGTGACCCTGCTCAGATTGTTCAGATAATTGTAGGCTGAGCTGCTGTCTGACTGTTGTTGAGTTTGGAGAGATTACGGCGTGTGTAGAGTTTGTCTGATAAAGTGCCGTTAGTAAGTTGGGGCAGCCATATGCGGTAAGGTCAATCCCCTCTTAAAGAATAAGTCGTACTACCGTGTTAGAACGCATACTAACTAACAGTTTCAGAGTCTGCATATACTGTAGTTTATTTAGGCTTGATCGTAGTCTACCAGTGTTTTAGCCTGTGTTTGTTTGTGTGGTCTGTTCAGGTACCGTAATAGTTATTACTCAAATATTTGTAGGCTGGATTGTTGTCTAGCTATTTTTAGGTCTGAAGGGATTGCTGCGTGTGTAGAGTTGGTCTGATCAAGTGCCGTTAGTAAGTTGGGGCAGCCATAAGCGGTAAGGTCAATCCCCTCTTAAAGAGTAAGTCGTACTACCGTGTTAGAACGCATACTAACTAACAGTTTCAGAATCTGCACATACTGTAGTTTGTTTAGGCTTAATAGTAGTCTGCCAGCGTTTGGTTTGTATTTGTTTGAGTATTCTGTACGGGTAGCGTAATATTTATTATTCAGAGTTTATGCGATTATTCGCAACATTCATGTCCCCAAGTTTATTCCTACAGTAATTGTGCTTGTTATACATACCGTTATAGTTAAACTAACCCCGGTACTACATCAGGGCTGCTTGGCGTAGGTAAAGACTGGAGATTTTGTGCTTCGGTCACTCCAGCAGATGCCGTGGTTCTTTTAACTGTTCAAGTATATTTAACTACTGATTATTTGTTATACCGGTACTTGTACCTAATTTAGGGTTTAGTGTACAGTGCTTTCCGAAGTAATTAGTGTAGGTAGTATATTTGTGTTGTAAAGTGGTTGATAGGCACATTCGTTAGCTCTATTAGCTTCTGGGTAGGAACAATCCGTGATACATAACGTAGTACCTATAGCGATACGGTTATAGGTCGTCAGGCGGTGGTATTTTCCTATCTGGACAGTACAATATATTTACTACTACTTATTATTTCAAATACCGTAGTACCCTGTCCGTTGTAATAACCAGAAATCTAACCCTTTGTTAGGCTGGTTGTAGACTTCCTGTAAAATTACCCTAAAAATTTCGTACGTAATATTTTGTTGCGCTTAATTAGAGAATTAATCTCACCAGTATAGTAAGTAATTTGTAGTATTAAGTAACTTAGGTAAATTAGAATTATCAGTTTTAGTGTCAAATAAATAGCACTTCACTGAGAGCGTTCAGCTTCTGTGTAGTGACTCCCCCAGAAATAATAGCATTTATTTCAAATATTGACAAAAGACCCATATAAACGGATATATAAATATTATAAATCAACTCAAACGATTTATAAATAGTAGGCCTGTCATACAACAACTAGGTCTCACTATCAGTTGGACTACTGCTTAAATAACGGTAATAAAGTAAGTTAAAGTAACCAAGTAACCCTAAAATATTCAGAAATTCAATTATTCTAAAAAATAATTGACATACCGGTACTTACCATAGGCTTATTATATATATTTATATATATTTGTGCTAAATTTATATACCGGTACTCTGTGACAAAACTAGTTTACAATACTTATACATACTATAAGTATATACCGGTATTCTAATACTGTAATTACCGGTACTAGACTAACAGTGATACTAAATTGCTAGACTTGCTTTAACTGTATTTATAGCCGTAGGCATTCAACTGTGTAAACAAACATGTCAGACACAACCCAATCACTGTCGGATAGTCTCTTAGAAAGTGTTAGAATGACTGTTAGACAGTGCCTTAAAAAGATCAGTGACCCAGATCCAAGTATAGAACATCCTAGATCCAAGTCTAAGTCACCTACTATTGTAAGAAAGGCCATCCCTACAGTAGTAGTGTCAGACCCTAGGCTAGTAGAACAACGTAGGTCTATCATCGGCACTCGGGCCCAAGTCAAGCGGGATCAAGAAGCAGCTGTCAATCAGCAGCAACATCCTAGCCAAGAACCTAGTTCTCAGCGGCCCGATAGCTCCAGTAGTTCGGATACTGTTGAGCGGACGCCCGAACGCAGAGCGGAGATGGCGGATACGGTTTATGATGAGCGGCCAACCTATGAAGAATCAACCGACGCCACTTCTTCTCAAGTGGAAAGCGAAGTGAAAAGCGAATTAACAGCAGCAGAGAAGCCGCGAACTAGAGACGCCATTGACATCTACCTATCCGACTATCAGCGATTCTTAGGAGACGAAGAGTTGAGGAGACGACTGTCTGGACTTTCCCCCAATAGTGAAGGAGCCAAGTTTGTGTTGGACGCAATAGATGTGGAAATGTTGGCAGCGAATAGAGCGGAAATTGATGAAAGAATCCGCATCGTTAGAGAATGGGAACAACAGTTGAAGAAAAAACAGATAGAGGACAGAAAGACAGCGGCAATAGCAGTGGCCGAAGCGGAACGGAGGGCATCTAAAGAAAAGGTCCAACTAGAGTTGGAGAATCTTCAAGAGAAGCGCGATTACTTAAATAAACAGATAACGGCTAGTGATATGCAGCTGATAAGTCGGACTACTTACAAGAGACAGGGATTTACATCCTCTGATGAAGGAGATACAACAGATACTGAAGGCAAAGGAAATAGATCTCGTCTAAGCAGACGTGGAAGAACATCCCACCGTCATAAATTGCCTGATTTGCCTCCAGCTGTTAGAAGGCAACTAAATAACACCAACTTAGGTAGTACAGAACCCATAGACCAGGTGGTTAAAATAGAAAGACTTCCTACAATAGTTGATGAGCCTGAAATAATTAGGCCTGTCGTTCCCAAAGTCACTTCTGTGTTAGAGACCCCTGTACTTCCAGAGCTTAACTCTAAATTCCCTTTACATAGTACTACACTGCCTGTACCCGGTGGAACAGTCCAAGAGAATATCCCTGTCCAGATAGCAGAGA